>JAODAL010061965.1:0-20016 GCA_025379985.1 Phyllomedusa bahiana | reverse complement strand
GCAGGTTTGGGGTCATGCGGGGCCCAGGACGGTATAGCAATGCCAGTGAAACTAAAATGGGGGGTTGAAAGCTCCTTTTTTCCGTCACTTTTTTAATGGGGGGGGTCATGCAGGTTTGGGGCCATGCTGGGGCCCCGGAAGGGATGTAAATGTCCATAAAACAAAAATGGTGGTTGAAAGACCCTTTTTCCCCGCACTTTTTAAATGTGGGGGTCATGCGGGTTTGGGGCCATGCGCGTTCCAGGACGGGGATATTAAATGTCCAGTTCAAGTAAAAGGGGTTCAAATCATACCCCTTTCTGGCCTTTTTTAATTTGGGGGTGAGCAGGTTTAAGGGTCAGGTGTGGTACAAGAAGGGATAGAAAAATGGTTTTACTTTTTTTCTGTGACTTTTTAAACCTAAGGGTGTGTTCCTAAGAGTAGGACGAATATTGACTTTGTGGATGTTTAACGCTTCTCCACCTTGTTTGGGAAATAAGAAGGTGTTTTTGTCTCCCTTTAACTTTAAGGGTTAATCCGCATAATCATGCTCACTATCAAAAAACCTTTCGATACGGCCAACTACGACTATCGATCGATTCTTGGGCCAATCAATCGCTCAACAAAAGTTACTATTCTTTGTTGAGCCTTAAAAGGGAATAGAAAATTGAAGAGTTTAAACCGCAAGACCGGCGGAGGCTACAAAATCCTGTTCTACTGATAAGACACAGCAAGGAGTGACATCAACATACCAGTTTGTACGAACCACTGCTAGAGTAGAGAGAGGTGGACAGTGACCTAGGGAAACTTGTGTACTGTACATAGGCAGGAATGCTCTAGCTCTTAAAAATAGCAAAACTAGAACAGCAATGTATTTGGAAATAATTTTCTTTACCTTTCCCTACATGTTTAAATCTAATCAATATGGTGAGAATACCTCTTGAAATGGAACCTGTCAGCATGTTAGAGTCTCATTCACACCATGGATTTTTAGTTGAATTTTAGCACAGAATTGTTTTTATTATATACATTTTTTGGAAGTTCCAAATAAGCTGAGCACCTTGTTTTGGGTTAAATTTTGGTTTTCTAGAAATAAATGGGGACTATAGCTACAAGTGCAGGTCTGCTCATTCTTTTACATGAGACAACCTATTATGAGGAAGTTTCTTTATATTTAAATGAATGAATTTAAATTGTGTTTAATTCATTTTAATGCTCTATTTTTTTCAAAGTTGACATTTATTGATAAGTGTCATTTATTGACATGTAATCCTCCACATACAAAGTCAGAATACAGGGCAGAAATTTAAGTTTATCACCTTTATTATGAGATTCTGCCAAAGCCCAACCATAGTTTGAAAAATCCTTTGCAAGCTTTCTGTTTATTGCTAGGGTCCCACATTTATTTTTATTGCATTGTGTTCTAGATTTTAAATGTTAAAGAAGTGTATCACTAGTTTTTACTATATCTTTTAACCATATGTTGTAATATGATTTTTGGAAACCAGTTTTCTTTTTTCGTTTTCTTTTTCACTATTGTGATTTGTGAATAGTAATCAAATTTGTTTTGGACATAAAAAAACCTTTGCCAGAAAATTACGTTTTCTATTTATGCGAGAGTGTTGCGGGCATGCTTTGTATCATGTATAACAGTCAATGTGCAGGGAGGAAGAGGGGAAAGAGGAGTTCCATCACCTAATGACAAAGGTGTTACCCTGTTCTATCTTCTTCCTGCCCTATAGTAGATGTTTTAACTTTTCTTTTACACCTGCCCTGTAATGATAAAAAGATGTCTGCCAATCCTGCCCCCAGTGCAATGCATATCTACAGATGTGTTATCTTTTCATTCAAATTTAAATATTGACCATATTAGACTGACCATACTATTTGAATATAATTACAAAGCCATATCCAAGACCCTCCTGTTGACTTACCTAATTGAAACACTCCTAATCCCTCACTGCTTGAAAACCTTCAACAAATTCAATCTAAAGCTGCATAAACTACCCAAATGTTGAAATCATTGACAACCTTACCCCTCTTAGGTTCATGTAGAGTCTACTCTGGTTTTGCCTTATTGTCTGAGAGGCTTATTCAGGGAAACTGGTATCCTACCATATCAATATAATGTAAAGGCCCCCTACACAGCCAATTTTATTGCCATTTAGAGATCATCTCATGTCCAAGTAAAAATACAAAAATGCCAACCATGGCTACTACCTAACACCAAAAAAATACTTTTTACAGTGTACATTTTTTCTCAGATAAAAAAAAAACACTCATAATCAAAGACCTTCACTTACACTCATGAAAATAATTTTGCTCTTCCATTTTCTGCAGAGTATTATCCTTCCAACAGGACTTCCTAACTCTGCTTATCTGACCAAACTAGAAAAGGAAACTTGAAAGAAGCCTTTATTACATTTTCCATTCCCCAACTTAAACTTATAAGGAACATTCTTTTCCCAAAAAGTATTAATCAAACACATTCATTTTTAACAGCAGACATGGTCATATCATTGTGATCTCCAAGGCCAGCTACCACAATATTAGGTCCCCACTAGATTGTAGTTTATGTCACAAGCCAAGGATGTCACAGCCTGGAGATCTATTACATATCTATTGGTCTTGCCCCACTGTACAGACCTTGTGGCTGAAAGTTCTATGTTTAATCAATACCCTATTTAGCTAGCAATTTAAACTGAAACTTTCTGTGATATTTACTGTGAGATAGATAACCTGATTCAAACTATAGAACACACAATGAGAAAATGTATTGTCATGATCATGCCAGAAAGAACCCCAGCTTTGAGTTCTGGTCGCCGGCCACAGCCGTTGCGACGTAACCCGGGGTTTTTTGATTTTATTTTTACATTTGGGGTTCACTAGTGTGAACGGGGTTTTATTCCCTGCTATCTTTTTGTTCCTGGCCGATGCCTAGGCCAGGAATCTTCCAGCAATCCCGGGTTAACCTGGCTCCTTGATCCTGGTGTTTGACACTCTACCTTCTATTGTTTTCTGTTTTTTCCCCTCCTATTGCCTTTTCCTTATTTCCCCGGGAAGTATTTAAGGGCTCTTCTGTCTCCTCTCTTTGCGGGATACGGGGTCCTTTTCGTCTTGTTTACCTACTCTATTTGTGCCTCCCGGGTTTTCCCTTTATTTTTGCTTGGACACTTTTATTCTTCTGCCTTCTACTTTGTACGCGTTCCCGATTTACCGACTTGGTTTGCTTGACGTTCCCATTTTTTTTGTATTTTTGTCTGCGTTTGTGTTTTCACACTATTCAGTTAGTGCTCGCTTCTGGTTGGGGCCGACCTTTTAAAGGGATTCGGGCCCCAAAAGGCGGGACAGGTTGGGACCAGTGCGGGGCCCACACTGTCTGTGTCTGTTCGTGCGCCCTGAGGGGTCCCTTACTTTATAACCACCCATCCCCAAGTCAACTCCCCCCGCGATTCAATAGGTACCGGCCGTCGGTCATGATCCTTGGACGGTTGGCAACTCACTTCAGGCATGGCGGGCTTTTTAAATAAAGTCTCGCAGGTGGATCCATAACTAACCCGGGACCCGGATTTTCTCCCCCCCTCTTTTTCCCTACCTCCCCTATGTTTTGGATCCAATGTCCGTTATAAAAAATGCTTCTACCTGACCGTTTTGATGGGAACCCCTGAAGGTTCCGAACCTTCAGGGAATTTGTAGTTATTTTTTCGTTTCAATTATTTTCCATGGGGCTAAAAAGGGGGCAGTTTTGTGTCCCCCTCCAGGGCCCCCCTCGGATTGGGCATTAGCTATACCTTCTAAAGCCCCTGAGTGGAGTCTTGGCCAAATTTTTTTTTAGTTTTTGGTCAGGTTTTGATCCCCCCAAAACCGGGTGGCATGGGTCGAGGCCCCATTTGCTATTATTCACAGGGCCACCGCTCAGCCAAAGATTACTTTTCCGAGTTCCCCCAAATGGTGACTTGACGGGGTGGTCGGACCAACCTTGAAGCCCTTTTCAGAGGGGGGGGGGGGGGGGCTGTGGGATGCGTAAAAGTGTATGGCCCCATACCCCAACCCAAACCTGAGTGATTTTATGACTCTGGCTGTGTCTATTGACAGAAGTTTAAAGGGAGGACGCGGGGAAAAAGAAAGGGGGGTCACTTTTCCTCAGGGCGACTTTCCATAAAACCTCCTTCTACCTTTTTTAAAAATTCCCTCTTCCACCTTCCACCATCTTCCCCCATTTTTTGAGAAAAACCCCATGGTGGGGGTTTCGCCTGCTGCCACCAGGAGGAACACCGTTTTTTAGAAGCTTTGTGCCCCTATTGTGGGAAACCGACCATTTCCTGAGAGACGTCCATTTTACCCAAAAACACCCCAAGGTATATCAAAAGTCGGGCGATTTCCGGAAGGAAATAGTGTACAGGTACCTCCTAAGTAAATAACAAGTTTTTTGGGACCCAAACCTTGGTTTCTAGTTTCCCAAAACTCTTGCCTGTAATCCTGATTGATTCGGTGCCTGCCCGTTTTTTTCAGTATGGTTGTTGCTAAAGCCCTTGGGTTTTGGGAAATTGTTCCTCTGTGTTCTCCCTTTTTGGGTTTCAGGTGTGATTCAACTCCCAACCGAGGGAAGAATAAAATTTTGTACCGCAGAGGGCACTTTAATGTTGGGGGTTCGCTACAGAAAAGATTTGTTTTTTTTCATGGAAACTCGCGCAGAGGTTTTCTTGGGTTTCCTTGGCTCCGCCTCCCTAATCCTGTTTTCGACTGGGGGGCCACTGATTGATCAAATGGGGTGACTCATGTGTTTTTATTCTATGGTGGGCCGTCCCTTGGTGTGGCTGTGTTAATTTCCATGATATGTCAGAATGTAATTCTGAATTCAATTTTGTCTGTGATGGGGGGTTTTGCTGATAATGGGTCCCCCCACCCCACCGGCCTGATGAGGCGCTACAGACCTCATTCCGGTGCAAAGTCAACTTGTATGCCCCGGAACGAGAATCTTTGCATCGTATTTGAGGAACCTGTAAATTTCCTTCTCCGGTAAAGATGTTGCAACCTTGATTTTTTATTCCGTGTTGTCGCCGACTCCATATTTGCTTCTCTGAACGTTCCCCTTTTTCTGTGAGGATATTTCCACCTCAGGGATTCGCAGTGCGTGAAAAAAAAAAAGAAACCGCCTTAAACGACTGTGCACAGTCTGGTAGGAGTCATAAAGACCTAAAAAAAAGGCCAACAAAAATCAAAAAACCCAGTAAAAACCGCCCAACCCGACCAAAAATATGTCCGCCTCCGAGTCTCATCTACAAAAATGCCCCCAAGCTGGAAAAGGAAAGATTCACCAGGTCCAATTTTGCTAAACAAAAAGGGTCTGTTGGGGGCCGGTGGCCCCCCCATAAAGGGGGGGGTACTGCAGACATGCCAGAAAAAACCCCCCGCTTTTAGTTCGGTCGCCGGCCCCGGCCGTTGCGACGTAAGCCGTGGTTTTTGACTTAGTGTTTACATTTTGTTCACTAGTGTGAAAGGTTTTTTTTCCCGCTACTTGTTGATTCCTGGGCCCACGCCTAGGCCGGAATCTTCCAGCAATCCACGGGTTAACCTGGGCCCCTTTATCCTGGTGTTGGGAAGCTCACCTTCCCATCTGGTCTTCTTTTCTTCCTCCTTTGCCTTTGCCTTAGTTCTCCCGGAAGGTTTTTAAAGGGCTCTTCTTCTCCTCTCTTTGCTGGTTATAGGCCCTTTTTTGTTGTTGCTTACCCCCCTATTCTGTGCCCTCCCTGGTTACCTTACTTTCTTGGAAAGTTTTTTCTTCTCCTTCGCTTTTTACGCTTCCCGAAAATTTCGACTTTGGGTTGCTTGACGTTCCCATATTGTGTTTGTATTGTTTTGTCTGCGTCTTTTTTTTCAATATTCTATAGTGTCAGTCTTTTGGTTGGGGCCGACCCATTAAGGGATCGGGCACCCCAAAAGGCAGGGACGGGGGGTTTGGGACCGTGTCAGGCCTCACACTTCTGGTTTCGGCGCCCCTGACGGTCCCTTAATTATATTCTGTTTTGAAAAAGAAAAATCCAAACCAATTTTTCCCAAAAGAATTAAAGGCACATGCTTTAATTTAGAAGAAATTTTTAAGTGGGTTTTTTTTTGCATCAAATTAAAAAAATAGAGTGATGTAAGTTCACATAATCTACCACTTTCTATAATAACTTTTAGTGAAAGGGTTGCACTGCAGAGGTCACGTCCCCTCCATTAAGCCAAAACCACTTTTTAGAAAAGTGGCAAAAGCAAGTGTAAAGTCTTCAAAAAGTCAAACATTTTTGGACTAAACCAAACCAAATGTGGTTTGCACAAAAATTTGTGGCTTTTGTTTACCAGAAAATTGGCATACATCACATAATAAATTCCTATAAAGCTATTCAGTCTACAGCAATGTTATCTTAAACACATATTAATCTCCAGTTGAAACCAGAAGTTTACATCCATATATAAAAAAAGGGACATATCATGTTTTTCTCACTATCTAATGAAATTTAGAAAAAACTTACTGTTTTAGGTCAATTAGAATTACCACAATTATTTATATTTGCCAAATGCCAGAATAAGGAGAGAGAGAGGGAATTTTTTAAGGCATTTTTATTACTTTCTGCAAAGTCAAAAGTTTAAGTACACTAGGTTTACTATGATTTTAATTAAATTCTTATAAGAGTTTACTCACCAAACAGCCATGGGATTCCATAGATCCTGTGATCCCACAAATCTTCAAAAGAGAGCACATCCAATTCTAGAGAGCTTCTTTACATACATGAAAGAAAGGGTTACTACAGTGGGTAAAAAAGTATTTAGTCAGCCACCAGCAATTGTGCAAGTTCTCCCACTTAAAAAGATGAGAGAGGCCTGTAATTGACATCATAGGGAGACCTCAACTATGAGAGACAAAATGAGAAAACAAATCCCGAAAATCACATTGTCTGATTCGGAAAGAATTTATTTGCAAATTAACAGAAGTCTTTTGCAGAAGAGATCCTTTTTAACGAAGCCCGATCCATCAACTTAAAAAAGAATATTTAAAAAATGTATTGCTTTGCGACTAAATTTATAGGTCAATTTTATGATCAAGTCAATTGAGACCACAAATAAAGGAATCTAAATCCTCGCTGAAACCCTACCATATCATTATGAAATCATCAATATATCTGTTCCAGATTTCTACCTTTTCAACATGTTCAACAGGGTCCGTGAAGAAAATCTCCCCCTCCCATCATCCTAAAAATAAATTGGTGTATGGGGGTGCACAAGATACCCCCATTCACATACCTTGTGTCTGTAAATAAAAACTTTCCCAAAACAGAAAAAAAATTATGCATGAAAGAAAATTCCAAAAGTTGAAAAATTAACTCAGATGTTTGGGTCCAGGTCAGATGTAGAAATAAAAAAACATGTAGCTGCAAGCCTTGATGTGTAATTGAAGTATACAATGACTCTGTGTCACACGTCACTAATGGTATGTCTGATTCCAACTGAACATCTGCCATCTTTTTCAAAATGTTTGTAGAGTCCTTAGGTTATGACAGTAATTGTGTCCAAGCATGACATCGGGCAATAAATGTGAACTAGAACAACTGTATTTGTCATAAGAGGAAGCTTCTAGTGAGAGAGAAAAACTTACATGTTGCCAAGACAAGACACAATGTTAGCTGCTGAGAGACTCTGTTATCTCTGATGTTAATACACCAATATGTGATCTGCAGATCTGACAAAAAGCTTCTTTCTGGTCTAAAGGCTGAAAGTTTTTTATAGTAGAAAGATAAGATTAGAAAAAAACAAGCTCTGTCCTGCTGCTAAAACACAAGCAGGAGATAAGAATTGCTCTAACTCTGAAATGAAGCTGTTACGATTGGCAGGAGTTTTCCTGCCATTTCATCTTCACTGGCTTACTAGATCTGATGAGGCTGTTGCTATGCCAACTACCTCAAACAGCTCTCAAGACTATTAGCTGAACATGCACACATGTGAGCTTGATTATTAGGAAGTGATGGATTCCTAACCCTCTATAAAGCAGAGTTTCACTTAGTGTCTGGTTGCTGTGTATTCAGGTAATTTATCCTTCCATCTCCATCCATGCCCTTGTCACTGTCCATCTTGCTGTCCATCGTCCATTGGTAAGTTCCCAAAATTTATTTTTTGATACACACTACATAATTCTTTTGTTACCGTCTGTGCCGACCAGCGTCGTCACAGAGGCAAAATTAGAACAGCTATGTATTTGGTAATAATCTTTCTTTAGCTTTGCTTACATGTTAAATCCCAATTAATGAGATGGGAATACCCCTTTAAGTACAGCAGCAATAAGGTACCATAAGGAATGAACAAAAAAACATTTAACTGGTAGCAAATGGTTCCAAATATCTATTAATATTTATTAATATTAGTGATTTATATTTAATGGAATTCATTTGATTTTAACTTTATCTCATAGGAAAGTGATTTAAACTTGTTAGCACATTACCTCATTACCACAAGGTTTTATTTTAAAATGTCTTTTTTACTGGTATTGCATTAGGGATGAGTCTTGCATTTACAGCATTTAGAGCTGTCCATATGGGCAGCCATGGACAAATGCTCAAAGGCTCTTCTGTCAGATAAAAAGACATTGATATTATAAATGACAGGTAGTAAGCAGTGGCCCTGTTACAAATATTGCAATGGGGCTCAGGAGCTTGATTTCACACTTCTAAATGATGTGAAGTACACCGAGCCTGAATTTATGAACCTGTTCTACTGTGGGTCATAGATTTGGCACTTTCTCGCAAGTTCCAGCAATAACGCGCCCATTTTTTCCGTCCCCACATCATAAATGTGAAGAATCATATGGTTGTAGTGCCACACGCCTCCAGAATGCTCCTGATCTCAGGCGCATTGCAAAGTGCCGTGGGTGCCCAGTAATGCATCTAATTTTGGAGTGCGCCTGATTATAAATCTAGAGAACAGGGCTGCGCCAGTTTTTAGGCTAAAAGTATTTACACTTAAAATGGTGACTCGCATTGCACGTGAGTAATATGCACCGGTAAGGCCATTGTCAATATTATTTAAGGAAAAAAGAAAAGGTTCTAGGGTTCTCCATAAATGATAGATTTGTGTAGAGATTTGTTGACTCACCTGCTTGTTAAAGAGCTCCATGAGATTGTAACCAAAGAATCATTAGCTTTAGATAAATAAAAGCAGATGGAGTTTTAAACAAAAGACTAATTGCAGTTTGGCACAAATAACTTGGTGAGTCAATACAATAATTTTGATCTTCAGAAGCTACTAATTGTTGTTTAGTTGCTTAAGTAAACTTTCTCAAATTCTCCAGTGTTCTTAAAATGTTTGAAAAATGTTGCTCCAATATAACCCTGCCCATCCCAAAATAAGTTTTCTTTTTCCAAACTTCCTACTTAAAGGGGTATTCCAGTATAAGAACAAGCAACTTGAAACAAGGTTGCAGGTTGCAACATTATAATACCAGTCCTACATATTAAAAATGTATAATTTAACTGTCTTATCACACTGTTGTTTCCTATCCTGTTTCCCCAAAAATAAGAAGGTTTTTTAATTTTTTTCTAGTTACTTTGTTAAAAAGGTTGAAAAAAGCAGTGTCCATCAAGTTTAACCAAAGGAGGGGAAGGGGAGAGACAGGACACCAAGCAAAGTCACCACTGGGCAATGCCCCCGGAACCCCCCAAAGGGAAGAACCAATCCGCTCCATGAAGCCCATCCCCGACCCCGAGCCCCACCCGCCAGGATCCAGAAATTCATATAGCTATGTACGCATTAATATTCTTTAGTTCCGGAAGGGTTTTAAGCCTTCCTTGAAACTCCCCTGTTCCCGCTGTGCCGCTCCTCGGGCAAAGGGTATTCCCCCATTCAAGTTCTTACGTGAAAACGCTCTTCTCCTTGGAGATTGAATCCTTTTTCTCCCGACGAAAAGGGAATGTCCCCTTGCTTTTGAGGGGGTTCACTTGAAATATTTTTCCCCCTATTTTTGTAGGGACCATTTATATTTTTTTACAAATTAAACATTTTCCCCCGAAGCCGTCTTTTTTTAAGATAAATAGTTCAAATTCTACTAACCTCTCCTCATAACTAAGATGCTCCATTACATAGTTACATAGTTATATAGTTTGTTAGGCCGAAAAAAGACATACGTCCATCCAGTTCAGCCCATTTGCTAAAGTGTTAAAGTGTTTTTGCTCCTAAAGACGAGGGGATTTCTTATTTTTCCATTCACATTTATTGTTGAACAAAAAAATCTAAATGTATTAATATACTGTAGTATGCATAAGCAGACAAACTCTGTATTGCATAAAAAAATGTACTATGTCTTATTTTGGGGGGATGTCTTATTTTCAGGGAAACAGGGTATGTGCTCCTCTTCAGTGCAACACAAATGAGCTTGACTTTGGCATACAATGTATGTAGGTAGCAGCTACAGTTTACTTTTATTGCATTTATTTTAAATTGTTCTCCTCACCCCGATTTCCCCCAGTAACTGAAATGCAAGTCTCCACCGTTTTGTGCATTTCATATAGTGCTCCCCCATTCCTTTGCTTCCCCTTCTGTAACACAAAGTGCTGGAACTGAGCATGCCTAACCTGCAAAATTAAAACTGAATTATAGGTGATAGCTATAGTCAAAAAGCTACAAACATCATATTTTAGACCTGTAACTGATGACTGATTATGTAGGGAAACTAATGAAAAGATTTGCCTCCCTATTAAGATTAACTTTCAACATGTAGGGAACAACAAATGGTTTCCAAATATAATGCTTTACTTTTCTTTGTTGAGAAGATAAAAGTGATCTTATTAGCTCTGAGTGCACTCAGGTTTCTCTAGGTTACTGACCTGCTCTGCCCTGCTGTTTGTCTTATCTGATAGCAGGGATGGCATCACACAAGATGGCATACATAACTGCCAGCAGCTTGACAGCTTGACTGTTATCTGAATTTACAAGGAAGACTATTGTTTACCTTAGCTCTGGAGCTTCTCTGGACTTGAGAGCAGGAGATTTTTCTCTAATGTCAGACTAATTAGCAGAACTTTGCATACTATAGTTGATATGCTAATTATCCAGAGTCTGACCAGGAAGAGACAGGATGCATGAATGAAAGCTGCTCTGTGAAACAGCGTGGTGAGACAACCCCTTTAAGTACTATATACTGAGGAATTGTACTTTGCACTGCATACTTTCAGTAGGGTTCAAGTTTTGTATGCTGGGATATTTCTTGAAAGTGCTGAAATGTATAGACTACTTTTGCTATCAGTGTCAAATGAAGTATGGATCATATAAATGACATCTTAATTTTTGGACAATGAAGCCGGAATTTTAGCATCTGCTATTATTTTTCTTTTCTTTTTTTTAAACTGTATAAATTACTTTTATGGGTTTGCAAGATCTATTGTTTCACTGTTTTTATATGATAAATGAGAAAAGAGAATATTTATACATTTTTACACATTTTTAAAACTGTTGTTCATTCATTACATTAAAGATGGCCCCTGGCCTGCCATGCCAACCACCTAGCATTCCTACAATTGTGTTGTGCAGCAGAGGAGCAAGTGACAGAAGGGGTGCTACCCTTGTCTAATGACTTACTGCAGATGTTGTAGTCACCACAGCATCTAAGTTGTTACAAGACTGATAGAGGTATCTCAGTAATTAACAGGCACCACCCAGTTGCCGAGTCTGTATCTTGTCCAACATCATGAAGTACCTGTACATCATATGTTGGGAAATGTATTAAGAAACAGTTCCAGAATATTTTACTTTTTCTTGACAGGTGTAGCTTTCTCAAGGTGCCGCTAAAAACTTTAACATTCCACAGAAAACTTCAATTTTCTTTCAGAAACCACAGGAATAACTCTCTTTTTCTCAGTCCTCTGTTGACACATAAAGACCTCAAGCAAGTGTTACCCCCACACAGACCTACACATCGGGCCCCGTTTTTTACTGGCTTCTAAAACTTACCACAGTTTAAAAACAACTTGGAAATAAACTTACGACATAACTTAATTTACTGAAACAGAAGGAGGGTCACTACTATTGCTGGCCTATATCTAAGAGCCTATTTCACACCCAACCCACCCTACCAGGCTCAAAAGACTAAAAGACTCAACTAACCAGGCCACAACACAAGCTTTTAGGCTGCCAAACTGTAGCTACAAACTACTTAACAGTACTTTCCAATCCCAGTTGTAGCCTCCCAAGTCTCAGTCAAGCACCAACTGATCATTATGATTAAGGGCACATGCCTGAAACGCGTCAACAATTACGTTTTGTATATATGATGCTGTGTTTTTTAATGTATTTCTAAATACGATTTATTTCAATCCCTATTTTTTAAGAGGTTCTGGTCTCTTTCTAGCCTCAGTCAGGCTTCTGTACATAACCTTAATGGGGTTGTTTCACTACATTGATTCATCTTACCTCAGTCTTGTTTTCTCAGTTTCATTTTTTAATTCAGGCGTGTGTTTACTGGCTACTATTGGCCTGCAGTGATGAGCTGCTCAGCTAATCCTTACTGACTATTACATAGGCGGTGGGTGCCGGCTGCTAATTTCAGCTGACACCTGCAGGTAACAGCACGGAATGGAGCCGGCTCCATTCTGTGCTGTGTAACCCCTTAGATGCCGCAGCGACTGCAGCCACGGTGTCTATGTGAATGAGAAATTATGTAATTTACTGTTTCTCACTTCGATCGGGACCCCACGGCAAAATCACAGGGTCTCAATCGATTTACATGCTGCCTGGAAGCCTTGTGGTCAAGCACCCTAGCAGAACTCAATGTTAAAAAAAAAAGTAAAAACAAAAAAAATGTATAATGTTTTAAAGTATAGAAAAAAAATGTAAAGTTCGAATGACCCCCCTTTTGCCATTTTACAAATAAAAAAATAATATAATAATAAATAATATAATAAAATACTAAAAAGGTTACACATAATTGGTTTCGCCATGTCCATAAAAGTCCGATCTAATAAAATATAACATAATATATCCCGTACGGTGAACACCGTAGAAGAGTAACATTCCAAACGCCAAAATTGTGGATTTTTTTTGTCATTTGACAAAAAAAAGTAATCAAAAAGTCGCATGTATCCCAAACTGGTACCTGTAAAAAATGTACCTTCACTCAAGTCCATTGATAGAAGTACAAAAAAGTTATTAGTATAAATAGAAAATGTTTGTACTGTCAGGACCGCTCAGCGAGCGGGAAGTGGATCCACCGGTCACCGCTAGGAGTTGGTGTAACCTACGCCGGGGAGCGGAGTCTAAGGGGCCCCTTGTCTTCACCGGAGCCCGCCGCAAGGCAGGACGGGCTTTGCCACAAGGGATCCTCCAGGTCGCTACCCCCCGACACAGGACCCAGCGGTGACAGCCGAAGCAGGTAGCGCGGATACAGGGCCGACCGGAGCGTGGAACTGCCGCACGCCGCCGAAGGAGGAAGCAGGATGCAGCCAGGTGAGTAGCAGCACAGCACATGCCAGGGCTGGCCGTGCCTGGGGCCGGGCGCCTGATCCGCGGCACGGGAGGTGCCGGGGGCTGGGAGGTACGAGTAGCCGCGGTCCGGGCGTAGGACCACAGTGCACGGCGGTACATGTACTTTTTTTACGGTACCAAAACATAACCAAAACAATACATGTTTGGTATTTCCAGATTCGTATCAACCTGTAAAATACAGATAACACATCATTTATACCAAAGAGTGAACTTCGTAAAAGCAAACCCCCCACAAACATGACACGAGTAAATTTTTTCACATTTTGCCCCACTTAAAATTTTGTTGTCATTTTCCAGTATATTCTGCTATGGCTCATAGAAGGCGAGGAGGAAAAATATAGCCTGTGATAGGAAGGGGTTAAATAACATTATACCTTATAGTGGTAAGTAGCCAGTTGGTTTCATTCTGATATCTAACTCTACTATAAGGGATCTCTGATGTACAATTTAGTTATTGGAGGGGCAAACCTTTTTTCACATATTGACAAACAATAGAGGTATACAATAAATAAGAACTTATGTGATCATTTACACCCTTCAAGAATCATGTTCATAAACTTTATGGTAGACCTTTACACTCCAAACTTCCTTGTTGAATCTAAAATGAAGAACTAAATGACATTTGATTTTTTAGATAGTGGGGGTCAATAATGACCCCAAATTACCTTTTTCAAAATACAATACTGTTGCTGGCTGTATGTGGATGCATACAGATTTTTATCCATATGAGTTAGTGTAAATGCTGCATTTCATGATATATGGTGCTATCCTCAAATAAAAGCACCATACAGCAACATAATGGTACCTACAGCAGTGATTATAAAGGTGATTTCAAAGTGGGTTAGTGTCCACAAAGAGGGCAAAATTCTTAAAAGTATACAGATTTTACCAACTTTCTACATAAATTATTTTAAACTTTTTTATATAGACTGCTTTGGAGGTTAGTAATATTTAGCTGTTTTGTTCCTGGAAATCTACAGTGGTTTATTTGCAAACACATTATCTCTGCTACATGGTAGTCTATGAAGGTTATGGGTAGTGTTGAGCGATTACGTTGGCTATCGACATCGGGCGATAGTCGATAGTCGGCCATCATCGATAAGATTTTTCGATAGTCGATCATCTCCGATGACCATTAAAGTCTATAGGAGAGCAACAACACCTTCATTTTACACCCAAACGGGCTGGGGGAAGGGGAAAATTAACATCACAACAGAAAAAATGGATACCTGCTACATTTTAGGCAAAAACTTGGCTTAAAAACCACAGAAAAAAAAGTCACACACCATCACGATCCTGTTTGTCCCACGCATGACCTTAAACCTGCATCACCCACAAAAAAAAAGTGCCAGAAGGCAGTTTATTTAAACCCATCATTTTATTGAACTGGACATTGAATACCTGTCATGGAAGCGCTGCCCCAAAAAAACCTGATGACACACAGTTTAAAAAAGTCCCGGAAAAAAAGTATCTTTGAACCCCCATTTTATTTTGAACTGGACATTGACAAACCTGCCCTGGACCGGGCCCCTTAAACTTTTGACCCCAGTTAAAAAAGTGCCGGAAAAAAAAGGAGTCTTTTAACCACCATTTTAGTTTCCTGGACATTGATTGAACTGTCCTGGACCGCAGTATGCCAAAAAACTGTCTGACCCCGATTAAAATTTTCCCGGAAAAGGAGTTTTTTAAACCCACCTTTTTAGTTTCACTGGACTTTGCTAAAAATGTCCTGGCCCGCGTATGCCCTTTAAAACCCTGTCGGCCCCCCAAGTTTAAAAAAGGCCGGAAAAAGGAGTCTTTCAACCCCTTTTTAGTTAAATGACATATATGTCCCTGCCCTGGGCCCAGTTGCCCATTAAACCGGGCTGACCCCCCAGATTAAAAAGTGCTGGAAAAGGGAGTTTTTAAAACCCCCATTTTAGTTAAAATGGCATTGATATCCCTGTCCTGGACCCCCGTATAAACCTTTAAAACCTGTTGACCCCAGATTAAAAAGTCCCGGAAAAAGGAGTCTTTCAACCCCCCTTTTTGTTAAAATGGACATTGACTATCTGTCCTGTGCCACAGCATGCCCCAGGGCCGGAGTTACAGTGGGTGCGGTGAGAGCCCAGGTGGCGTCCGTCATTATTAAACCAGGTTAAAATGCACTGAGAGCAGCAACGAAAAACTGTCGTGTGAAGCAGAGTGCGGAAGGGAATGTGAAAAACCCCCAGCCTTCCTCAGTACACAGTCAAGACCTGGGTGCGCTTCCCCCTCCGTATGAGTGGGGCCCAAATTGAGCTTCACTTGGAAATCTGGGGGTTTAATAGTGTTGAGCGATTTCTTTGGCTATCGCATGGGGCGATATCGATATTCGGCCCCATCAAAAGGGTTTTTTCGATGGTGAGCAGTCGATTATGGGGGGATGCCCATTAAAGTCTATGAGAGAGCAACAACCCCTTCATTCTTACACCCAAAAGGGCTGGAAAAGGGAATTAAAGCCACAACAGTAAAAAATGGTCCCTGCAAACACTTAGGACAAAACTTAGGCTATAAACCCACAAAAAAAAAGTCACACACCATTCATATCCCTGTCTTGTCCAAAGCAGGGCCCCAAAAAAACTGCTCACCCAAAAAATTAAAAAGGCAGGGGCAGTATTATTTGAACCATCTTTTTACGTAAAGGGACATTGAATACCCTGTCCGGGAAAGCAGCAACCCTTAAAATGTCTGCCCCCCAGATTAAAAGTGCGGAAAAAAAAAGGGAGTCTTTCAACCAATTTTAGTTGAATGGACTTTGACAAACCCGTCCTGGACCGCGCTGACCCTTAAACCTGTCTGACCACGATTAAAAAGGCCGGAAAAAGGGGTTTTAACCACCATTTTATTTGAACTGGCATTGATATACCTGCCCGGACCGAAATTATACCATTAATGTCTGACCCCAGATTAAAAAGTCCCGGAAAAAGGGTTTTTCAACCACCTTTTAGTTGAATGGACATTGAAAAAACCCTGTCCTGGACCGCACATGCCTTTTAAACTGTTGACCCCCAGATTAAAAGTCCCGGAAAAAGGGTCTTTCAACCACCTTTTTAGTTGAACGGACATTGATTTTTACCTGTCCTGGCCCCGCAATATGACCATTAAACCTGTCTGACCCCAGATTAAAAAGTCCCGGGAAAAAAAGGAGTCTTTAAACCACATTTTAGTTAAACTGGAATTTTACTGTCCCTGCCCCTGGCCACAGTATGCCTTTAAAACCTGTTACCCCCAGTTAAAAAGTGGGGGAAAAAGGGTCTTTCAACCCCCATTTTAGTTAAAATGGACATTGCTATACCTGTCCTGTCCCACAGCTCCCCCAGGGGGGTTACAGGGGTGGGTGAGAGCCCAGGTGGCGTCGTCATCTATTAAACGCAGGTTAAATGCCCCTTGATGACGCAGCAACAAAACGTCGTGCTGAAGCAGAGTGCGGAAAGTGGAATGTGAAAAATTTAATAGATGTGCAAGTTTTTAAACCAAAAATTAGCATGATCAAAAAAAAATCGATACATAAAAACGGTCCGATTTCAACTTTGTCGATAAAAACGCCAACATAGTGGTTAACGCCCTGTTCCACCAGGTCCCCTTTTCTTGGTTTCTTTTTCTTTTTTTCCCCAACGTGCTGGGGGAAAATTTGTCTCTGTCTTTGTTCTCGTCCGTGTCCATACCCCATGTCCTTGAATAACCTCATCTGAAAAGTTTTCTGTCTCCCTTGTACAATTCGAGGAATTTTTTTACCAGTATTTTGTACTGCAAGTTTTTTAGTGTTTAATTCTAGAAAAACATTTTTAAAATGGATGGAAACCCCCATGTTTTGTTTTTCTTTTTTTAAATTTTATTAAAAAGGGTTTTCTCAATAAGGGTTTTTTAAACTATGTTAAAAGATCTTGCAAAAAAAAAGTCATTTTGCAATAATGTGTCCTGAAAGTGTCCTACCCCATTCCTGTTTTTGACGCACCCTCACCCTTAGCCACTCTTGACAATTGTGAAGAACAAATGTCTGTTAGAAACAACTTTTTTTATAATTAGGCCTGTAGTATAGTGCATTTCCAAAACAAAATGCCCCCAAAATTAAAAACAGGGCCCTTGAGCCACTTTGGACAATTGTGAAGAACAAATGTCTGTTAGAAACAACATTTTTTTTTTAATGGCCTGTAGTTAAGCTGCATTTCAAAACAAAAATGCCCCCCAAAAATTAAAACATGACCTTGAGCCCTTTGGACAATTTTGAAGAAAAATGTCTGTTAGAAACAAAATTTTTTTTTTTAATAGGACCCGTTGTATTGCTGCATTTCCCCAAAATACATGACCCAAAAAATTAAAATATGGACTTTCAGCCCCTATAAAATTGTGGGGGGAAAAGCCACTTAAAAGCCACTTTTTTGTCCCAAAAAACCATAATTACGCTGTATCTCACAGCAACATGACCTCAAAACCCTTGACAATGCGAAAAAATTTTTAAAATAAAGTGAGTAAATGGAATACGGTGTGTCATAAAACCTTTTCTGTCTTTTTTCAGTCTCCTACAGCAAAAACCCGCAAAAAAGAATGTTTGGGAAAAGAGAATAAAAATTGCGTAAGAATGTATTTTAAAAAACATTTTTTTAAAAGGCCATTTTGTTTTTTTAAGAGGTGTGAAGTAGACCCGGGAACTAATCGGGGGACCCCCGGCAATTGGGGCCACAAAAATCTCAGGATCATGCCCCGATTCATCTTGATGAAAGTAAACGATCCCATTTTTTGGAAAAGCCAGTGCGTTTTGTCTGTAATGACTCCCCGTGTGCTGAAAGGGCCGCTCGATTGACGTGGCTGTGGGCGGCAAAAACCCCTTTTGGCGTGACGAGCCAGTGGGTCATTCGTCCATTTTGGAAAACCCAGAAGTTATTGGGTCCGGAAAAAACATACAAAAACATCGGTTTTTTGAGAGAGTAGTGTGCACCATGTCTTAAGTGATCTCTGTTGTTGGGTGTTGCCCCGCATTGCATGCGTTGGTGAGGTGGAAAAAAAAGTTGCCAGAGGTCACCCCTTGGTTCTGCCCCCTTGCTGCTGCGCCCTATGCCCACTTGGCACTCTTGCTGTCACGTCGTGATGTTGTTCCACCGTGACATTTGGGGAAGTGAACCAGACCAACAGTTTCCCGTTGATCAATCAGCAAAGGTTCCTTTTTGCATTTTACTCTCATTTGGGTGGGTGGGGGGAAAGTGCTGAGTTTTGTTTTGTACCGGGGTCAGGGGGTGGCCACCAGTAATGTTGTTCATTTTGGGCCTTAATGCGAGGATCATGTTGGAGGAAATGGAGCTCCAAGCCTATGTGAAGGGAGCCTTTTATTTCCAAGCCTTGGGTGAGGGGCACTAGCAAAATGATCTTCCTCATTTCCTCCCCGCTCAAAATTTGCGCCAACCTCTTTCCAAGGCAGGGGTTGGTAAATCGGTGTTAGGAATACTCCTCCTCCTCTCCGCTGCCCCCGGCACTGCTTTCACACAGCCCCGATTGCCTGAGATTTATGCCCCGAGGTGATGCGCCCCCCTTGCACTAGCTCGGACCCCGAACCCCTGAAAAAGAGACCAATGAAATTGTGAAACTGTCGGGCCCTTTTGTTTGACGGAGGAAAAGGGCCCGTGTCCGCATCTGTGTCCGTCTTCCCGTCGTGGCGGGCGTTGTTTCAGGTGTCCCCGATCGTTCCGAATAAGTACCACAAAGCTCATGCTGGACGGGGATTGTCTTTCCCCGCCATTTTGGTGGCTTCTTCAAAAATTCAAGGATGGTGCAGAGCTCTTTCCCTGCCTCCTCTTGGTGGGTCAACACTCGAGGTGCACCTGCTTGTCGGCCATGTGTCACTTCGTCTGCATAATGGGGATTGCGCTTTTGGCCCCCAAACCTGGAGATGTGGAAGGTGGAATTCCAGGTGTTGCCCGTCAACAATGGACGGTTGACGGGGGGGCCCAGCTGACCTGCAAAAAGCCAGGCGGGACGAAGAGGGTTTTGAACGGGTTTTGGGGTGCGAACTTAGACTTCGAGCCCTTTCCCCAGCAGGCGTTTTAGACCCGGGTAGCTCTTTAGAAAAATTTTGGAGACCGGTTTGACATGTGCCCGCAGGGGTGTGCTCCAGCCTACCCATCTTAAGGGGGCAGAGATTTTTTTTCCCCCTTTCGCCCCCCACCTTGCCCCCGGGACAAGGTTCTTGGCACCCAGCCCCCGGCCGGTCTCGTTGCGGAGAGCCTTCCCCCAAACTCCCGAACTGGTGTGGACGGTCTCCAAAGACAGATTAATTTCAAACGGCCTGGTTTTTTGGGACGTGAGCCACCGAGGACCTTGGGGGAAAAAACCCTGCCATTAATTCGTTTTTGCCTCTTGTATATAAAATTAGACCGCAAAAGTGGAGTATAATCGCAGGTGCTTTTCCTTAAAACCGTGTAAAGTCTGAATGAAGGTTTTTCTCCTTAAAAGACACTAAATTATGTGTTACAAAACGATAATTTAAAAGATATCAAAAAAGTACAAAATTTGGGAAAA
>JAODAL010061964.1:0-20016 GCA_025379985.1 Phyllomedusa bahiana | reverse complement strand
AATTTTTAACGGGGCTGGAAGTCATTTTTAAATTTTGGGTCATGCTGCTTTGAAATGCAGCAATACTACAGGTCCTATTCTAAAAAAATTTGTTTCTAACAGACATTTGTTCTTCACAATTGTCCAAAAGTGGCTCAAGGGTCAGGTTTTGAATTTTTGGGGGAATTTTGCTGTGACATGCAGCTATACTACAGGTCCTATTATAAAAAAATGTTGTTTCTAACAGACATTTGTTCTTCACAATTGTCCAAAGTGGCTCAAGGGTCATGCTTTGAATTTTTGGGGGCATTTTGCTGTGACATGCAGCTATACTACGGGTCCTATTATAAAAAAATGTTGTTTCTAACAGACATTTGTTCTTCACAATTGTCCAAAGTGGCTCAAGGGTCATGCTTTGAATTTTTGGGGGCATTTTGCTGTGACATGCAGCTATACTACAGGTCCTATAAAAAAAATGTTGTTTCTAACAGACATTTGTTCTTCACAATTGTCCAAAGTGGCTCAAGGGTCATGCTTTGAATTTTTGGGGGCATTTTGCTGTGACATGCAGCTATACTACAGGTCCTATTATAAAAAAAAAATGTTGTTTCTAACAGACATTTGTTCTTCACAATTGTCAAAAGTGGCTCATGGGTCATGTTTTTTAAATTTTGAGGGCATTTTGCTGTGACATGCAGCTATACTACAGGTTCTATTATAAAAAAAAATTTGTTTGTAACAGACATTTGTTTTCACAATTGTCAAGAGTGGCTAAAGGGTGATGGTGCTGTCAGAAACAGGAATAGGTAGGACACTGTTAATGGACACATATTGCAAAATGACTTGTTTTTGCAAGATCTTTAACATAGCTATCAATCCCTGTATTGAGACAACCCATTTAATACAATTAAAAAAAGAGAAACAAAGACATGGTGGGATTCCATCCTATTTTAAAAATGTGTTTTCTAGAATTAAACTACTAAAAAACTTGCATGTACAAAATAGCTGGTAAAAAATTCCTCTGAATTGTACAAGGGAGGTACAAGAAAACTTGACCAGATGTAGGTTATTCAGAGGACATGGAGTATGGAGTACGGACAGAGAACAAAGTACAGAGACAATTTCCTCCAGCACGTTGAGTAAAATGAGAAAAAGAATGCCAAGAAAAAGGGCACCTGGGTAGCGTTAACCCAGGTCTTGACTGTGTACTGAGGAAGGCTGGAGGTCTTACCTCACACTTCCGCTTCCGCACTCTGCTTCAGCACGACTGTATTTGACTCCAAATGAACCCAGTAACAAGCTTGGGTAACCCTTGGATATGAATTGCGCTCCACAAATGGCCAGGAAAAATTTACTTGTATGTGTCATTTAAAAACACTGTGTATTTTACTGAATGTAAAAGCACAAACAGGCTTAATTAACCTTCGGATATGAATTATGCTACAGGCAAAATTGCTTCTTTGGCGGTGAAATAGAAGGTTTCTTTTAGTGACCGCAACAGCAGAACAATGCTTAATTAACCCCTGAATGTAAATTGCGGAAAAGAATTGAGCAACCAAAAACTACCAGCTTTGTGGCATGTTACAATGGCGTGTATTTTACGGTACACAACAAGAGAAAAACTTGTAATTACCTTCGGTTATGAATTATGCTACAGGAAAAATTTTCTTTTTTTAAAAGCGTTGAAAAAGACGGTTTCTTTTAGTGACCACAACAGCAGAACAACGCTTAATTAACCCTTGGATGTAAATTGCGCAAATAAATTGAGCAACCAAAAACTACCAGCTTTGTAGCATGTTACAATGGCGTATATTTTACGGTACACAACAAGAGAAAAACTTGTAATTAACCTTCGGTTATGAATTATGCAAACAGGAAAAATGTCCTTTTTGGGGGTGAAAAGACGGTTTCTTTTAGTGACCACAACAGCAGAACAACGCTTAATTAACCCCTGGATGTAAATTGCGCAAAGAATTGAGCAACCAAAAATGAAGTGGTATTTGGATTGTAAATACGCTGTTTCTTTAAATGAATACATCAGGATCAGGCTTAGATAACCCTTGGATATTAATTGTGATGTGAGCAGATAGCATTAAAATGTATATGCAGCTGCATTGGACGCACACTTGACTTCAGTTCCAATACCCTACAAAATCAGAATTAGAACGTTAAGAGAAGCAGTCTCTGAGACAAGCTGTGACACCCCCCAAAAATCGCTGTATAAAAATGAGTTCTTTAGTAAGAGATATCATAAGCAGCCGTGGCAGCACATTCCCTAATCAGTACAGTGAGAGAGTTATGAGCTCCCAGCGTCGCGCCCGGTCTTATATAGTGCGGTGACATCACAGAATCCCGCCGGTCTCTGATTGGCTTCATCTCTGCACATGTCATGTAGGGTACGTCTTTCTTCCTCCCAGACGTCTTTGCCCCATGTAACGCCATGTGCTCGCAGCCATTTTATCAATCAAAAGCACACTTCGTTCACGCGAAGTACCCCAAACTTCGACTTCGTTCAGAACCGAAGTTTTCCTGAAATTCTAAACGAATTCCACTTCGTTAAAATCAATTCGCCCATCTCTAATTACAACCATAGCGGATATCGTATTACCGGAAGATGATTGGACGAATAACTAAGTAGAAGGCCGGAGGATCTCGGAGTAATGGGTGGAGCTGTGGGCGTGACAGGATGGATGTGACTTCAGCTCACATAAACATGAGGCCAGGTTATAGGATTAGAGATTAGAGATTAGGTTATGATATCATGATAATGCTTTATTAGATGGATAGTTTTATGTTTTAATGCTTGTATTATTTCCCATTGCAAGGACATTGAAGAAGGTTGTGCCATTTATTCTGTTACTTTGTTAACTTTTATTTTATCCTTTGAGTAAACCAACTTGTCTTTTAAAGCTTTGACTCCTCGTCATTTATAGCTAGCACATGATATGATAGGCAGAATATTGAAAATAATAACCACTTATTACAATAACATAAGATTCAGCTAATTTCCTATTAATGTGTTCTGTTATCCAAGCAAACTTATTGCCATTTTTAAAGCTGTAAAAGCTTGCCAAGTATGCAGGTGAGGAAACCTTTTCCTTTGAACTTTTAGGGGGGCAGGTATGAAAACTGTCCAGGTCTAAGACTTTTTTTGTTGCCCACAGCAACCAATCAGAGCTCCCCTTTCATTTTTTTCAGAGTGCTATAAGAAATTAAAAAAGAGCTCTGCTTGGTAGCTATGGGCAGCAAAGAAAGTCTTACATCTAGACAGTTTTCATATATAAGGCCCATAATGTTTACATAGGAAAAAGAAGAACAGAACCATTCTGTGGAATGACATATCAATCAACTGCTTTCAGAGAATCCTCATTGCTAAAATGCTCCTGATGATGCAAGACATATTCTCGGAATGTCCTTTTCAACTGGATGCTAGCCATATTACATAGTACCCAAAATTGTGGATCTAGCAGATTTACAAAGGGAGCTCCAAGCACCAACCAGTCTATTATCTTATGGACATCGCGTACATGCCCTTGTTTAAACTCCAAACTCCCTAATTTTTTTGTCATGGTGATTGAGTAAACTCCTTACATGAAAAAACTATAGCAGATTACAATGTGCATAACTCTCAGTTAGTGCTAGGCTTGGACTAGCCCTCAGTTGAGCAGGAAAACCCCCTGTTGGGCACCTGAGCATGGCAGACCTGAAGTTAAAAGCAGAAAGGCAGAGAAAGAGAGGCAAAAAGCAAGAGGCATGTGCAGTATCTACAGTCATGTAAAATAGCTTCAGGGTGCACCCCCAGAATAAACTCCACCGGTAGGCCCCAGGAATCCCAGTACAACAATGGTCAGTGCCTATGTCGTAAAAGGACTCCAGAGCTGTCCTTTATTATCACTTTTTTTCACTGGCTATTAGTACAAATTTTAATGCACATGCAAAAATTTATCATGTGAAAATCCCTTGTGAGACTAAAGTAATGTAAATATGTACAAGCACACTTCTTTACATTAAAGTTTACATTCTAATACAAATTATTAGGTGTATAATAATGTGTACAATATTTTTAACATTTATCATGATCAGTGTATGGTGCATAAAATGCTAATAAAAACATGGTGGTTCCCCATAACAGAAACAATATATAAATTAATCACTAATGTGTATGTACAGAACAATTCCACCTAAAGAAATTATTTGTTCCATAACTACAAGACCTCATGTTGCTGATATTTCTCAACACATACCCACACATGTACAGTATATAAGCCATAAAAACTGTAGGAAAACAAGCCTTCCACATGAGCATGGCTTTACTTTGGTCATTAGAATGTTTCTACTTTGTGAAGTTGGCAGCTGGAAGACAATTCTTACATCTGTTTTTTAGTTATTTCATTTCAAATGATGGATATCACATCATGCACTATGTTCACTATATCCTAAGATATAAATTATATACAGACTTAGATGTATTGCAAGTCACCCTTGTATTCCTCATTCTTATAAATTTACTCATTCCTCAGCCATGATCACTTTATGGTTGCAGAATTTCATCTAGAGTTTTAGTGATTATGTGCAGGAAAAGGATATTTTCCATATATTTTTCTCAATAAGCTCTTAAAAAAGGGGGTGGAAAACCCTATGTGCTTTACAAATACAATCTATAAGAAAAATAAGAAGAAAATGAGTTACAGCACTGAGGAAATGTGTTCTATGTGAAACCTTGTACGACAAGTAACAAGTTGGGATCCTTCCAAACTGCGTTCCACTCAAAATAATTTTCAGGAAATTACAAAAGATTATTAGGTTTGAAGACATATCATGGATACAAAATTGAAAATGCATGTTATGCCGCACATAAAAATATAGAGCTCATTTCTTATAATTGTCTGTGGAAATTTCATAACCAGAATAAAATATAAAGCATTAGTTTATTTTAACTTCATTTAACATAGGACACCTGCTGCACTGCATGACATATGTAGTTGATAGAATTTTTTTTATAACCTTGCACAGATTCACCTTTAGTTTACCTTTCCCAGTTTAAGATGCTGATCTACTATGGCCAGCTACATACAATGTGGTTTGCTAGCCCATTTTGATAAAAGCTTCTACAATCACCACTTTAGCCCCATTTTACAGCTGGGTTTTAAATGACATAAAAAGATAAGTGACTGCAATTAAAAGCCTTATATAGCTAAGACATTGTTTCCATCAATATTAGTATGGTGAAAGAGCTATTTCTGCAGTTATAGAATACATATTCTTTGTAGGCAATCCACTCTAACCCTTCATTACTGGAGCATTTACTGTATCTTTCATCCTTGGAGGGTCAATTTTAATTTTATTTCTTTTTGTTTCCTTTTTTGTGAGTAAATTCTTTTTTTATATAAATATAACCATTTTGGGGTACAAATAAATTACTGTTAAATTTATTAGTTTTTGGGAGGAAGGGAGGGAATAAAAAATTCAAACAGTGATGTAGCTATAGGTATCACAACAGCTCCAGTTGCAACTGGGGCCTTATGTCATGTTGGCCAAAAGGCCCCTTCCCAACACTATGACTTTATTGCTCTCCTCCCTGACAGTTACATATAGCTACATAGTTAGTATGGTTGAAAAAAGATGTATGTCCATCAAGTTCAACCAATGGCAGTATAAAAGGTATTGGCAATTTGAAAGTTTGTTTCACCATACTGATCCAGAGATATGGAACCCATCAGACATGGACCAATCTGCCCTAAAAAGAAATATTTAGCTCCTGATACCAAGTGGCAGCCAGACTGGACCGTTTTAAAAAAGGACTCTATGGGCCTCATGTATGAAAATTGTCTAGGTCTAACACTTTCTTGGTTGTCCATAGCAACCAATCAGAGCTCCTACTCTAAAAAAATGAAAGGGGAGCTAGGATTGGTTGCTTTAGGCAACAAAGAAAGTCTTAGACCTAGTCAGTTTTCATATGTGTCTCCCTAAGTTCCTCTATTTAGCGGGTTAATCAGTAAACATGCCACACAGGAGGTTGGTGTTGGCTGCTAATTGCAGCTGACACCTAGCGCTTGCAGCAGGGTATTTAACCCTCTAGACGAAATTTCAGGGTGCATGTGCAGTCTCATGGCAGCTTGAAGCCTAACAAAGGCTTCAATACCCGCCATATTTTATTTTCCATTACTTCCATATTGGTATACTCTTCTGCATAGTTTTTACATTGAAGAAAGGTGTACTGACAATCAAGTTACCTAATGGTCAAGTAGCTTAGAAGGACTCAATGTTAAAGTAAAAAAAACAACAAGTATAAAAAAAAAATTAAAAGATCAAGTCACCTCACTTTAGCCATTTTACAAATAAAAATTGAAATGAAAACTGATCAAAAAGTGACATGTATCCCAAAATGGTACAAATAAAAATTAAACTTCAGTCTGTAAAAAATGTGTCCTCCCTCAGGTCCATATGGGCAAGAACTAAAAAGTTACTGGTCACAGAAAATGATTCTGCAATGAAAATTTAAGAAATAGAGAATGTTTTTATTATTCTAAAGAACTAAAACATAACAAAAACTCTAAACATTTGGTATTGCCAGAATCATACCAACCATACCAAAGAGTGAACGCTGTAAAAACAAAAACCCTGCTGACATGGCACAAGTGCGTTTTTTTTTCACATTTGACCCCACTTGGAATATTTTCTTTAGTTTGCCAGTACATTATATGGTTCAGTCCATTGCTGAATTAAAAAATACATCTTGTCCCGCTAAATAAAAGCCCTCATACTGTATGTCTATGTAGATGAAAAATAATAAAGATATGGCTCTTGGAAGGCAGGGAGTGCCAAATTATTATGATTGACTGACAGGATGGGGTTAATACATGACAATATCCTGCTGGCTTTAGAAACAACTGGTTATCATTGCAGGCTGTTATTTAGTCTATGATCTGCAAGTTCACCAAGATCCTTCTCCCCAAGTGATTCTCACAATTTAATTTCCCCTAGAACATATAATGCATGCAGATAATTAGTACCAAGGTGCATAGCTTTTCATTTTCCAACATTGAACCTCATTTGCGAAGTGGATGCCAAAACACTCAGGGCGACAAGTCCGAAAAGAGGCCCCAGTTTTAAGAGTATAGTGTGCCTGAATGAATGAATCTGTCAAAACTCTGGTGTTTGGTATACCTTGCATTGTGCAATTGATGCGCCTAATCTAGGTGCATAGCATAACCTAGGTGCATAGCATATCCTAGGTTTGGTGTAGCCTAGGTTTGGTGTACTACAGTTCATTTTTTATAGAGAATAGGTTGTCAACAGTTGTTGGGCGCAAAATACACCCAAAAAAATGGCGCAGCCCTAATGGGACATGTCGCCCTCATTGTTTCCATGTCTGCTAACAATTTATGAACATCTTCCATAGATTGCAATACAGTATATAACTTGTTGTCATCTGCAAAAATAGAAACAGTCCTGTTAATCCCAATCTTTTAATCATTAATAAATAAAATTAATTAAAGGGGATCCAGTACTGAACCTTGGAGTCCATTACTTATAACCAGAGACCATTCAGAGTAGGAAAATTTACTGCCACTCTCTAAATACAATCTGTTAGCCAGTTTTCAATCCGATTAAAAACTATTGCTTCTAAACAGTAAAACCCTAATTTACCCAGTAAATATCTTTGAGGGATAGGGTCCAAATGGTTTTGCAGAGTCCAATTACATTATATCCACAACCGTCTCTATGTCCAGACTTCTACTCTCCTCTTCATAAAAACAAATCAGTTTGGTTTTGACAACTTCTGTCCTTAGTAAAACTGTGCTTGCTAGCTGTTATTTATAACAGCATTTTTTGCTACATACTCCTGTATATAGTGCCTTAGAAGCCCATAAAATTTTTCACACAATATTTTCACACAATAGATATTAAGCATACTGGTCCATAATTTCTAATGCATCACCTACACCTTTTTTTAAAAAAAGGTACCATATTTGACTTGCGCCAGTCCTTTGGCACTATGCAAGTAACCAGAGAATCTCTAAATATTATGTGCAGGGGCACAGAAATAACTGAGCTGAGGTCTTTAAGAACTCTTGGGTGTAAGCCTTATGATCCTGGAGCCATTTTTTTACTGCTTATTGACGGTTCTATAGATGTATGAATAGGCATACGGCCAAACTTGCAGTGTGCGCCTAACAACACTTTTTAATGCACCAAAGTTTGGTGCAAAACTGCCATACAAAGTTTGAGACATAACACTCTATACGGCAATTTTGAGTGTTTGCCACATAACACTTTCATTCATACTGTCGTATTATACAATCCTCTATATCGATTTAGAACTGGTATGTCGGCGTTAAGTAATAAAAATGGTGCATGCGAATTCATAGATGTCGCCCTTAATTTTTATTTTAACTTAACTTGGATTTGACCATTTCTGCATTCAGCTAGTTAAGTTTATTAGTTGATGTATTAACAGCACTGGCCTGCCTACATCACCTACTCTCTCTTATTTTGTATACCAATACTTAATGAACCTAATGAACTTAATGAACCTAATTATATTGTGGCCGCTGTTACAAAGTTTTTCACAGTGACCATTCCCACAAGTTCTTCATCAGGGCCGGACTGGGAATGAAAATCAGCCCTGTCACATAATCTCCAAAAAATTGGGAATCTCGCAAGAGAACAAAGAGTGACTTTTGATCACTATATTTACTATTTTGCCATAGGCAAACTTAAACTCTATCAGTTCTCTATCTATTAAACACTAAAACATAACTTTTATTATATCTAACTCTTAACCTCTATACACACTATTTAAAAACCTGATCTCTATCCTCATCATTTAACCCTTTTTGCTTCTGAAAGAGGGAATAACTCCCTTTCTATCATCAAGTCTGGTGGAACCCCACCTATTAACAGGAGAGCCTTATATCTATAGCAAAGTACTAGCTTCAGTAAGGGATCCCAAGCCAACTACTTGGGCAGTCGTCCCTACTCTCATAGACACAGAACAAATAAGGCCCCCTTGTGACACCGTCTGCAGCAGGTGACACTAGTAGACAGAGGTGAGAGATCACAATTTAAAACGTCATGCCTGACCTCGCCGACATGTTTCGCCAGCTAACCTGGCTTTATCAAGGCTTAGAGGTCCGATCAACATGGATCTGAGCTCATTCCTTTTATATCATGTTAGGTAAACACCCCATACAGGTGCTCACCAATTAGCCATCAGAGAATGCACATAAAGTCCACTCCCCCCTTCCACGCGTGCACACTCATAACATGTCCTGCTAAAGCTGCCACCATGCTCTCATGCGCCAAACAACCTTCAGTCAAATTCGCCATCTTCCATAACAGGCTTGCGCCCCATCTTACCGTACTGCCCGTGCCAATGCACTGCACCAACAAACACCTCAGCCCTGACTGTGATGGGCTTCCATCTCACTTCTCTCATATTATTGCAACTGCGTGCCTCACCTAGAATGAACTAAGCAGACTAGGTATCACATTACCCAGCACACTGCCATCTTTGTCAATTCCCATAAGCCCCCCCCTCTTCAATATCTAATATTCATATTCATTGTGAATATATACTCCACTGTACAATAGACCACTGTCATTTTATCTTCCCATAAATCTCTTCTCCTATGTATGTAATATGCTTATTCATTACAATAGAGCTGCAGGCCCCATTAAATAACATTTTCCACTGCATTGTTTAGTATTGTCTCAAGACTATACATAAACTATTTCTCTTAACATGTAATATTCATACTCATTTTAAATAAAAATGTGGCTCTATGAAATCAGCCCTGGCACAAAGCCCCCAGCACCCACATACAATATCCGTTTAAAAAATTTCCCTTGTTTCCACCCCCCACTTTCTAAAAAAACTACACTGTAAAAGTGCTTTCAGCGGGAGCATTTTTTGGTGCATTTTTTATGTTTTTTTGGTGGTTTTTGTGCAGAAAGGAGAGCAGTTAATGCGACATTCTGCACAAAAAAGCATCAAAAAATACACCAAAACCGCTCTGTGTGAAAGAGCCTACACACAGCAAAAAGAAACAGGGTTTCAAGGGAAACCCCCCCCTAAAAGAGTAGGTGTGCACTTTCTTTACAACAGGGCAAGCCCACACTGACACTATAAGACCAAATAAAACCTACACCCAAAAATCACATCCCCAGTAGTCAGGCACCAACACATGAATACACACTGATTAACACAGAAGTAAAAAATTCCCTGACAGCAGGGACTCACAGGACGCACTCTAGAGAGTGTTCTCTGTCCCTTTTTTTTCCGTTGGCCCCCAAAACCCCCATGATGTTTCCCGAGAGTCGTTCCCTTCCATTTTTTCTTGTCCGTACAGCATGCAATTTCTTCTCTCCCCGGTCACTATGTCCCCGTAGAATTTTCCACAAAAAACCTTAGAATCCTTCTTTACCGACTTTTCCCATCAATTCCCCCAAAAAGCGTATGTTGCCCTAAAAATTTGAAAAAAAATGTCAGATAAGTGGATGTAAAAAGGTAACTCCCCTTAGTTAGGAAAAAAAGGGGCCTTCCTCCATTTAATTTGGTGGTAGAAAGGGGGCCCACCCCCCTTAAAATTGCAAAGGGAGACAGGGCCTACCCCTGTAAATGCAAGGGAGCAAAGGGTTTCCCCCGTAATTGCCGGTTTCTGGGGCTGCCCCCATAACTAGCCAGGGGAAACCCAAAGGCTGCCCCCCGTAACTAGCCCGGGAGCTTGGGTTTCCCCGTAAATAGCAGGTAGCTTGGGCGCCCCCAGTAACTAGCCAAAAGCTTGGGCTGCCCCCCGTGACTAGCCGGGGAGCTGGGGCTTCCCCCATTAAATAGCCAGGTAGGGGGCTGCCCCAAACTACCAGGGGGCTGGGGGTGCCCCAATAACTACCAGGTACGGGCTGCCCCCCGTAAATAGCCAGGGAAATGGCTGCCCCCGTAACTAGCCCGTTAGTGGGTGCCCCCAGTAATAGCCGGTATGGGGCTGCCCCCAGTAACTAGCCAGGTAGTGGGGGGCCCCCGTAACTGCGGTAGCTGGGGTGCCTCCCGTAACAGCCAGGTTGTGGGGCTGGGCCCCCCAAAAATGCCCGTTAGCTGGGGTGCCCCCCGGGAAAATAGCCAGTAGCTGGGGCTGCCCCCCGTAAAAATGCCAGTTAGCTGGGGCTGCCCCCCAGTAACTAGCCCGGTAGCTGAGGCTGCCCCCAGTAAATAGCCCGGTAGCTGGGGGCTGCCTCCGAATTTGCCAGTTAGTGGGGTGGCCTTTGTAATTATCCAGGTAGGGGCAGTAATTAGCCAGGAGGGCCCGGGGAGTAATTACCAGGGAGGGACAGTAATTAGCCCCGGCAGGCCAGTATGTGCCAGACAGGGCCCCATATAGGCAGGGCCAGTTATAGTCAGGCAGGGCCATTTTATAAAAGCAGGCAGGGCCAGTATTTAGGCAGGCAGGGCCCCTTTTTAGGTAAGCAGGGCCAGTATAAATGTAAAAGGGCCATTTATGGGTGGGCGGGGGAGTATATAGAAGACAGGACAGTTATAGGCAGGAGGGGCAGTATAAAGGTAGCAGGGCAGTTAATGCCCGGGTTCTCCCCGGGGTCCTTGCCTTGGCCCGTCGCCTGTCCGTGCCCCCATGTCTCGCTGGGGCTCCCTGTGCGGGGTCCCAGACCCTTGTTCGCTATGTTTTTCCTGTCCAGTTTGTTGCTTCCGGGTCCTTTGTGCTTGCCCTTTTTGGGGGGGCGCGCGGCAGTTCCTGCCTTTTTATTCTTCCGCTCGTGCAACTTCCTTTCACCTCTGACCTCTAGCTAAAGAGGAGTTGCTGCCTTATCGGGGGTCAGTTCACGCAGTCTAAGTCTCTTGCGTTTTTCCTTTTGAGCTCCTGCCAGCATTCGGGTCTGCTTTTGGGACTTTAACCCTGAGTTCTGGTCCATTGCTGTTTCCCCTATGAGTCCGGGCCCTCTGTCGTTGTTCCTTGTTGCTGTGTTCCTGTCCGATTGCTTCCTTTTTCCCGATTTATCTGGTGTTCTGGTCGTACCTCTGTGTTCCGTCCCATTTCCCTCCCGAAACTTGGTGTCATGTGACTTTGTCCTCCTGTATCCGCGGGGTTTCCTGAGTGCGTTCTCCGCCCTTTATTTTCCCTCTACGTTCCCTTGTTCCTGTCCCTGACCCTGGGTGCCCCCGCAGGTGCCACCCCAGGGTAGTGACCGGGGGGGCCCCGCACCCAAAAAACCCTCCCGCTTTGCGGCGGGCTCTGGTGAAGCCCGGGGGCCCCTTAGACCCCACCCCCTGGCGTGGTCCTCCCAGCCCACTCCCCTCCCGGTATCCAGAGGATCCACACCCCGGTGTCGGCGGTCGGCCCCTGGCATAGTTGTAGCGCCGCTCCGTTACGTATAATGACCATGGATTCCCCCGGGGTGCCCCTCGGCCTTCGTTTTTCGGCCGTTACTGCTGCTGTTGTCTGTTCTGCTGGCTCTGGTTCGCCCGAGTGTTGTCTTTTTTTTTTTCCGCTGGTCATGGTTCGGCCCAGAGGTCTGTCTGTTCCCGCTGGCTCATGGTTCGCCCAGAGTGTCTGTCTGTTCCGTGGCTCATGGTTCCCCCAGAGTGTCTGTCTGTTCCGTGGTCATGGTCGCCCAAGTGTCTGTCTTTTTCCGCTGGCTCATTTTTGCCAAGCTTACTTTTGGCCCAGCTATGGCCCACCCCAGAGCTTCTTGGGGCCCAGTCATGGTCCAGCCCAGAGCTTACGTTTGGCCCAGCTCATGGTCCACCCGGTTTTATTTGGCCCCAGCTCAGGGTCCCCCAGGCTTACTTTGGGCCCGTCATGGTCCACCCAGGCTTCTTTGGCCCAGCTCATGGTCCAGCCAGGTTTGTTTGGCCCAGTCATGGTCCAGCCCAGAGCTTACTTTGGCCCAGCTCTTTGGTCCACCCAGAGCTTACGTTTGGCCCAGCTCTGGCCCACCCCAGAGCTTACTTTTTGGCCCCAGCTCTGGTCCAGCCCAGATTTACTTTTTGCCCAGTCATGGTCCAGCCCAGGCTTACTTTCCCCCAGTCAGGTCCAGCCCGGCTTACTTTTGGGCCCCCGCCATGGTCCACCCCAGGCTTATTTTGGCCCAGCTCAGGGTCCACCCCAAAGGTTTTGTTGGCCCAGCCAGGGTCCACCCCAGAGCTTCTTTTTGGCCCAGTCGGGTCCGGGCCCCGAGCTTACTTTGGACAGTCATGGTAAACCCAGAGCTTCTTTTGGCCCAGCTCAGGGTCCGGCCCCAGGTTTCTTTGCCAGCTATGCCCGGCCAGAGCTTACTTTTGGGCCCCACCATGGTTTCCGGCCCAGAGCTTACGTTTTGGCCCGCTCAGGGCCCCCCCCCAGAGCGTCCGTTTTTTGTGGCTTACGGTCCCGCCCTGTCCCTTTGGCCCCAGTGGCTTATTGCCCCCCTGGTTCCCCCCCCTTTTTCCCAGTGCCCCGTTGTTCCTCCCATGCACCCCCTTTTCTGGGTTTTTTCCCTATATGGTATTATACCCCCCTGTATTTGGTTTTGGGGGTTCCCCCCGAGAAGTTGCGGGCCCTGGCCTATGGGTTTGCCATTCTTGATTTGGGGGGGGAGGAGGGGGCTTTGAGGGGGGGGGAAAACTGTCACGGTTCAGCCGCGGTCCTTGCCTTGGACCTCGGCCTGTCCGTGCCTGCCATGTCTCGCTGGGGGCTCCCTGTGCAGGGGTCCCAGCAGCCTGTGTTTGCTATGTACTTACCCGTCCCTCTTGTTGCTTCCTGGGGCCTGTTGTTTGCACCTTCTAGGGGGCGCGCGCGGGAGCTTCCTGCCTTTTATTGTGTCCCTCCGTGAAAATTCCTCTTCACCTTGACCTCTAGCTATAAAGGGGAAATTGCTGCCTCTCCTGGGTCATTCACTGCAGTTACTCTCTGCTGTCTTCCATTTGGCCCCTGCCAGATCTCAGGGTTGCTGTTGGGACTTTTCCCCCCAGTTGCGGGGCCCGTTGCTGCTTCCCCTCTGAGCCCTGGGCCCTCTGTCTGTTGTCTCCCTTGTTGCTGTGTTCCTGTCCGTATGTGCTCTCTGTTCCGATTTATCCTGCCGGTTCCCGGGCTGACCCCCTGTGTTCCGTCCAGTTTTCCCGCCCCTTCCCGTGGGGTATGTGTAGTTTTTCCCCCTGTATCCTCTGTGTTCCTGATGCGTTTTTCCTGCCCTGCTTTTGTTTCTAGTTCCTGTGTTCCCGCCCGCCCTCGGCTGTCACCGCCCGGTAGCCCCGCCAGGGGTAGGACCTGGGGGTCCGAGCCAAAATCCATCCCGCTTTGCGGGGGGCTTGGTGAAGACCCGGGGCCCTTAGACTCCACTCCCGGCGTGGTCCTCCAGCTACCCCTCCCTGCGGTGTCCAGAGGATCCACCCCGGGTGTCGGCGGTGGCGCCTCGGCTTAGCTGTCAGCGGCTCCCTTTTTCAATTAGGCAGACAGGGCCAGTAAATTTGGCAGGGGAGGGGCCCGTAATAGCCAGGCAGGACCAGTTTATAGACAGGCAGGGGAGTATTACCCGGCAGGGCCGGTATATAGCCGGAGGGCCATTTTTGGGTGGCAGGGCAGTATTAGGTAGCAGGGCAGTATTAGCCAGGCAGGCAGTATATGGTACCCAGGCGGGGCAGTAATAGGTGCCAGGCAGGGCAGTATATAGCCGGCGGGAAGTATTTAGGTAGGCGGGAAAGCGTTATAGTTGGCGGGGTAGTATATACCGGGCGGCCCGTATATAGGTAGCCGGCGGAAAAGTATATAGCCAGGCAAGGCGTATTAGGTGCCAGGCAGGGCAGTTATAGCCAGGCAGGGCAAATTTGGGAAATCAAGCGGGGCATTTAATAGACGGGGCACAGTAATAGGGCCCAGGCAGGACGTATATATAGGAGGGCAGTTTATAGTTTGGCCAGGGGGGGCATTTAAGAAGGCGGGCAGTAATAGGTGCCAGAAAGGGCAGTATATAGGTGGGAGGGCAGTATATAGGTAGCCAGGCAGGGCAGTATATAGCCAGGCAGGGCAGTATATAGGTAGCCAGGCAGGCAAGTAAATAGGTAGGCAGGGCAGTATATAGGTAGAAAGGCAGGGCAGTATATAGCCAGGCAGGGCAGTATATAGGTAGCCAGGCAGGGCAGTATATAGGTAGGCAGGGCAGTATATAGGTAGCCAGGCAGGGCAGTATATAGCCAGGCAGGGCAGTATATAGGTAGCCAGGCAGGGCAGTATATAGGTAGATAGGGCATTATATAGGTAGGCAAGGCTAGTAGTTTAAAAAAAAAATAAAACCAATACTTACCTGATGTTTCTGCTTCCTCTTCTCTCATTGTCCCAGCTGTTGGCCGCTGCTTGCACCACGCGGTGCTGGTGGCAGCCGTGATGGCTGCATGGCTGGGTTGGTGACCCAGCCGTGCAGCCGTGTGGCGAGGGGGGCCTGTCGGCCCCCTGGCACAGGGGTCCGGTCGCATATGCGGCCGTTGTGGCCCCTGTACATGCGCCAGATGTCACTCGGGGCCCGCCGTGGGGGAAACACCGGCCCCCTCGGCTGACGCTCCGAGCCAGTGCATCACATTCCACCGGTTATGCAAAGGACTATCTCCTCAGTGATCTAAGGAGGTCTATAGATTAAACCAAAAGTATTTTTTTTCACAGTTTACCCCTCGTGTATTTCTAACCACATGGTTTCCACATACAATCCTCAAATACTATTGCCTCTTTCACATTTGCTTTCATATCACTCCTAACATACATACTCTTCCTTGTTTCCTGTTTGCCCAGTATAAAACCCAGTCCAATCATGTGAGGAGTCTAGCCATGTCTCAGTAAATCCAACTACATCAGTGTGCTCCTTCTGTACCAATTCAAGTCTTCTCATTTCCTTGCTAGTGTCCTAGCATTTGTAAACATGTAAGGGCCTTATGTATGAAAACTGTCTAGCAATAAGACTGTCTCTGTTGCCTATAGCACTTCACATATATCTTGCACCTTCCTTAAACACAGTTAGATACCACAGCAGCAAGTCCCCACCTGCCAATAAGTGTGCTAAGTCAATATTGCTGTCGGTAATACAATTAGTAGCTCAGCTTAGATTCCATAAAAAACGACTTTTATTCACAACTTCTTAAAACCAATTTGTGGCTATAAGTTTCATTCTTTGCATCCCTCTCCTCTCAGATACCGCCACATGCTTGACAAAGGGGGCGTGTCGGCCTCCGAAACGTCGCGAGACGTAGTGGTATCTGAGAGGAGAGGGATTAAAGACAGCTCTGTGTAAGGATTCAGATCCAGCAGGAACGCAAAGATGCGGTGATCGTAACGCTGTAGTACCAGACGGCAGCGATAAACACAGGTGACTCTGTTCTAATAAATGAAATATTGTGCAAAAAATTAAACTTATAGCCACAAATTGGTTTTAAGAAGTTGTGAATAAAAGTCATTTTTTATGGAATCTAAGCTGAGCTACTATCTGTTGCCTGTAGCAACCAATCAGAGCTCAGTTGTTATTTTTTCAGTGCACTATATGAAATTAATTCTGAGCCCTGATTGGTTGCTATGAGCAGTAAAGACAGTCTTACTGCTAGACAGTTATCATACATAAGGCCTATACAATTTTACACATTCAGGAATGTGATGGCTTGAAAATTTGTACGCAACACATAGATCTCCTTATGCACTATGCTAGTCCTACCTCCTCAGTTCTAAATGACACTCTTCTTCAATCGGGTCTCTACACCTGTTGTCAGGTGGTCTCCCCCTCCCCCTCCATGTGGGGCATTTGTGGTAGGGTTGTCTGTATTCTAAAGGGAGCTGTTACTGTCTAATTAAAAAAAGGTGCTCTAGATGATGAAGATGACCAGTTGATGTCAGAAACTGATGAGTATGTGGATCTGTATGGGCAATTGGTAGAATTTCTTGGAGTTTTTGGTCCCGCCACCTGTAGATTTGTTAATTCAGATGTAAACTTATGTCCCAGTGTTGCTAAGTGGCTATGTAGCGGGATCGCAGACGGCTAATTGCAACTGACTACACAGACGGCTAATTGCAACTGACACCTTCCGGTAAAAGAAAGGAATGGAGCTGGCTTCATTCCATGCTGTTTAACCCCTTAGATGCTGCAGTGATCGCTGCTGCAGCATCTAAATGAATGAGAAACAGTGCCAGACACCGTGCCTTACTGCGATCGGGGCCCTCGCAGTGAGAGCGTTGGGCCCTAAGTGGTTTACATGGTGTTGGAAGCCTCGTTAAGGCTTCCATCACCGCCATGTTTTGCCATTTTTGTACACCCTTTAGTATTGTTTATACAATACAAAATTGTGTACACATGATTGCGCCCTCTAGTGGTCAAGCACCCTAGGGAAACTATAACTATAAGTACTATAACATAATGCAAACCCTACATATTTGGTATTGCCAGAATTGTATCAATCTTCAGAATATAGATAACACATAATTTATACTGGTGAGTGAACATGTAAAAAAAGAAAAAAACCTTGCCAACATAGCAAGTACATTTTTTTCACATTTTGATCCACTTTGAATGTTTTTTGCAGTTTTACAGTATGTTTTATGGTATGGTGAATGACACCATTAGAAAGAACATCTTGTCCCGCAAAATAAAAGCCCTCACATGTCTATATAGATGGAAAACTAAAAAAAATGGCTCTTGAAAGGCCAAGAGTTAAAAACTGATATGTAAACCAAAAAAAATGCTCGGACCTTAAGAGGTTAAGAAATTTTCCCATATACCACATGATCATTTTCATACAGATTAATATTTTAAGCAGTTAAGTCTTGACTGCTGTCTATTTCTCTGATTTGGCATTACACAAAACATGCTCGTTTGCTTTCAAGAATTTTAAGCAAGGCTAAGTATAAAACATATTTAATTTTGCAACAAAGCAAAGTATTATAAATATATACCATAAGAATATAATATTCTAACTATTGAGCATAGGCAAAAGTCACATTGATTATTTTCTTTATTAGATGAACTGTACAAGGTGAGCACAGAACACTTATCGATTCAAGTAGTTATAAAATCAAAATGTATTGAAATATGTTTATAAATTTGTTGACACCAGATACAGTAACAAAAAAATCTTCTTTTCTTTGCATTCCTCAAATAAAGTTGCATTCTATACCTGTTAGAAACCAAGAACTGTTTTTGTGTTCACCCTGTAAATACTGTGATTTCAAAGGGTGTTTGAAGAAACGTATTTAATAGTACTTGCGCAATACTTTTTTAACCAACATTATCATCCCTGTATTAGTTACCCAAAAACATCTTTTGGCACCACCTCTCAATGCTTACCTTTTATCCTATGTCTTTTTCCATTTTAATCACCTTCAAATCATCCAAGCTTATGAGTTGTGAATGCTTTAAACAAAAAATGGGGATTTTACTAAACAGGGACATGCGAAACTGTAAATAGAGAATAATTTATGCAAAAATAATCCAAAGTGAAACTGTCTACTGTAGTCTTTTATAAATATTTATGATACTAATTAAAGAATTTCTTCTCGCTTTGCCAGCGCAGAACCAACCAGAGCTCATTCGAAAAACAGTAAATGCACCAGGCAGAATGTTATTACAGCTAAGCAATAAACTATAATAGTGGTAATCTGCAGAAAGCTTAGTCTAAATATTTTATATATATTAGCTTGTGTGCTTTTAAACAAACTGAAACGTGCAATTTGTACAAGTGTGACAATATGCCTGAAATAAGCAGTAAATATTGTAATTTATTTTAAAATGGGCTTAGCTGCATAGAACGAAAAGGAGCATCCATTTTTTATGTTCAGACAGGAATTCTAATTGGAAAATATATGTGAAGCATGGTAAACTTTTTTCTGCAAAATTGTGTAGTCTCATGGGTGGTTATTTACAATGGATTAGCATTGTGACAAGTTGTGTATTTCATTGTGTGTCATTAAATTTGTGTTTTGAACCAACTCACGTTTTCCTATCTGCAGACAACTTCAAAATTTTGTTTTATACTGACTTAGAAAAGCAAAAGAAATTGTAAATATTCCAAATTTTAAAATATTTTTAAGTCAGAATTCAGGTGGATTCCAACTTCAAATACTCGTCAAAACCTGAAAAGTGAATCATTCCCATTGACCGCAATAGAAAATATGCATTGTAGTTCATACGCATTTTCAGCGGTTGGTCTTTTTCTGTAAAAAAACGTAGAACATTTTAAATCTTTGATCATTTTACTGGAAAAAAGCATGGGAAATTTAATTTATGGCAATGGCTAAAATTGCGCTCACGTATGTGGTTTTTAAAACGGATCCACACCCAAAACCATATAGAAATGAATGGGACTTGTTTCAGACTGTAAACCACGAGTGAAAAAAAGTCCCCAATACACATCAAAAGCCGTAAAACAAAAGCTTGGCCCATGCAGTTTCATTGGGAGAATCCGACATTAAATTTTTTCTGGTCTAAAACGACCCAAAAAAAGGGATAATACACAAATACTATACCCATTTTAAATTTTTTTATATGGGTTGCAAAAAACCCAATTAAAAAAAAGTTATGAGAAAAATGCCACAATTATATGCTGTCTAAAAGTTAGACAGCATAAACTTAGATAGACAGTCTAAAAATGCCCTAGATTTACCATAATGGCTTATGCTGTTTGATGAATTTGCCTTCTTTTTTTGTTCAGTTTTTAAGACCAACCATTATCTGGATTACTTTCTATTGCAGAATTTTGACGTATTTTTGGTGTTTGTTGCAAGGTGTCTATGCACTCTTTACCACCAAGCCATGCCCATTTTCTGCTAATTCATGCTCCCATGTTGAGAAGGTTGCAAAACGTGTCTAAAGTGTCCATAATAAGGTGCCCCATAGAAAGAACTTTTGAAAAAAAATTCAATTTTTTGCACATTTTAAAAGACACTTCTTTTCAGGACCAAAAAGTAAATGTGGCCCAAAAAGGGCTAGGGGTAATTTAATCGTTAACCCCCGAAAATTTTTGGGGTTTTAAATTGTTTAAAAAAAAACCCATTTTTTTAATTTTTTTTCGTTGAAAAA
>JAODAL010061963.1:0-20016 GCA_025379985.1 Phyllomedusa bahiana | reverse complement strand
AAGGAAGGCACGACACGCTGGCGGCCCATGGCAGGGGACCGTAGCGTGAACTGTGACACTCAGCATCATATCCAGAGATGAGTGCTGCCAGCCTTGATGCAGAGGTTACAGGTGTGGAGGGTCAACCAGTCAGTGCTCAGACCATATGACTTACACTGCAAAAAAAGTGGCCGGTTTTTGGCCCAGTAGATAGACGTGCACTAGAATCCACCAGAAGATAGAACATGATCTATATTCCGGCAGAAGCCGGCTGTTCATAAATCTGACAATCTGTGCGGCGTGGACTACAGCTTGGATTTTGTATTGCGGTCTATGGGCGCTGGTTACAGGCAGAATTTTTGTGGATTCTAAATACTGAATCTGCCGAAAATCCAATCAGAAAAAATAAGGTGTAGACATCGCCTTATACTTTTTTAAATACTCAGAACATTCCAGGTCTTACTTGCCACAATTGTACATCAATTATAAGAACGTACATTCATCTTCCTATGAAGGGCACGAAAATTGATTTTTAAATTTATTTTAAAGCCCATTAGTTCCAGGCGTGAACATTCAAGGAGGGTCACATACATAACATATCAAACAAGTACAATGGGAACAAATTATTAACAACTTGCACAGAGAAAGAGGGGACACTGCCCGCAAAGGCTTACAATCTACCAGGAAAGGGGGAAGAAACAGGAAGTAAAGGGTCAGACATGTCTGGGGGGGGGGGAGGCAGCAGGGTTATTGAAGGTTAGAGTCAATCCTCAAGAGATGGGTTTGCAGGTTGCTTCGGAAGCTGGTGAAAGTGGAGGAGAGTCTGATGTGTTGGGGCAGTGAGTTCCAGAGTCTGAGCGAAGCACAAGAGAAGTCTTGGAGATGGCTGTGTGAGGAGCTGACAAGAGGAGAGCAGAGGAGAAGGCCCCGTGAGGAGCAGAGATGGTGTGAGGGGAGATATCTGGAGATTAAGGCAGAGATATGTATGGAGGGGAGCGGTTATAGAGAGCCTTGTAGGTCATGGATAGTAACTTGAACTGGATTCACTGGGCAGTGGGCAGCCAGTGTCGGGATTGGCAGAGGGGAGAGGCAGAGGAGTAGGCCGGAGAGCGCTGGATGACCCATGCAGCAGACTTGAGGATGATTTGGAGGGGAGCAAGGTTGCTAGATCAGTGGCCCAGAGAAGGGGGTTGAAGTAGTCTAGGCGGAAGAAGATGACTAGGGCATGGATGAGCATTTTTTTACCATTAAAGTTGAGTAATGAGTGGATTCGGGAAATAATTTTCAGGTGGAGGCGGAGGTAAGGCCATTAAATATGTGGTTTGAAGGACCAAGAGGAGTAAAAGGTTACCCCAAGGCAGCAGACTTGCAGAATTTGTGACAGTTTAGAGTCGCCTCCACCCAATACCCATCACTGCACCAGCACCTCCACCCAATACCTGCCACTACACTGACGCCTCCACCCAGTACCTGCCACTACACCGACGCCTCCACCCAGTACCCGACACTACACTGACGCCTCCACCCAGTACCTGCCACTACACCGACGCCTCCACCCAGTACCAATCACTACAATGACACCCCACCCTCCACCCACTAACGATGCCTCCCCGTACCTTCATACACCGCGCCTCCCCCCATCCCCACACTACCAGAGCCTCCACCCGATACCCCCCATACTCCAGCCTCCCCATCCCCATCACCATTGACACCTCCACACACTACCCGTCACTACACGCATGCCTCCACCCAGTACCCGGCCCCCGCACCGGCCCCACCCCGTATCCATCCAACATCGAGCCTCCACCGTACCCGTCCTACACCGACCCCCTCCACACAGTACCCGTGACTCCCCGGCGCCTCCCCCAGTACCCATCCTAAACGTCCCTCCCCCTTTCCCCATCACTCCCCAAAATCCTCCACCCTCCCTACACTCCCCGACCCCTTACCCAGTACCCGTCACTACCCAAATGCCTCCCCCCCAAGCCCCCTACTCACCACCCCTCCACCCATTTCCCCGTCATAACCGATCCTCCCCCAAACCCGCCCTACCCCGTCTCCCACCCTACCCTCACTACACCGACTTTTTCACCCGTACCCCACAACCCCAAACCTCCCAAATTACAAGTCACTACACAATCCCTCCCCCCAGTCCCCCATCAGTCCCCGACGTCTCCCCCATACCCTCTGCACGACGCCCTTCCCCCCCGGTACCCGCAATTTGCACCGACGCCTTCCCCACACCATCACTGCCCCGAGTTTTCCACCCAGTCCCGTCAGTCACGCCACCTCCCCCCTGAAACCCCATCCCAACACCGACGCCTGCACCCAGTACCCGTCACTACACCGACACCTCCACCCAGTACCCACAAACCCCAACGCCTTCACCCATTCCCGCGTCACTCCCGATGCCTCCACCCATACCCGCAGTACCCCGCGCCTTATTCAGTACCCGTCACCCCCTCCACTTGTTCTCACACCTTTTCCCGACCCCTCCCCCGTGTCACTCACTGGTTCTTCTTTATTACAAAAACAGTAAAAACTAACAGAAACATCTTTTAAATGTGGGTCTTAAAAAATTTAAAGAGCCCATTCGGGAGGGGTTGGGAGAGAAAAGTTAAATAAGAGAGGCTTTTTGGTTTTTTAGAATGCGATAGGGAATTCCCAAAAGGTTAAATTCGCCGCAATGATTGTTATTTATTTACGATCTTTCCCTTTTTGAGCATTTAAGTATAGGATTCTAGATTCTTACACTTTTGTATTAATGTTCAATTCAAAAATTCATTTGACATAAATTTTAAAAAGGGGCTGGCTTTTAAAGAGAAAGTTGTGAATCCCCCCCCCCTCCAATGGTTTTTTTTGTTTGGGGTTTTACATTTTTTTTTATTTGTTCTTTTTATTTATGTGTTTGTAAGTGTGAAAAAAGGGACAGGGTGGTTATCTTTTTTTTTGCCACCTCCCTTTGAGCCTTCATGTAAATAAAGATTAAAGGTTTGCTTCATCCCGGGATTTCCTGTTGATTTTGGGTTTGTTGAATGTGCTTGGACCCAAGGCCCCGGCAGCTCTCCGTGCGGAGATGGTAAACCTCTGAGAATCACTAGTGGACTTGCCCCTTTAAAAGAGTGGTGAGCTTAAATAATTTGCATTTCTTGTTGTTTATCCCACCCTATCTGAAAAGGGAAAAGAAAAGCCAATGAATTTCCCTAGTGGGTTTGACAAGGTCATTAAAAGGTTTGGTTTTGGTTTTTTAGACTGTTTCCTCAATCAAACCCCATGAATCATCGGCCCAAAATCCAGGTTTTTTTGAACAAGAAAATGATGCCAGAGTCTGGAGATTTTCGCAGTATATTTAAAGCTTTGGGAAAGTGAAAATTAAGGTTAAGGGTGTGGGGGGACACCCTTCCTTGAAAAAATAAGAACAAATAACCCGGGGTTTTTGGGGATAAAAAAAAGTGCCTACATTTGATTAACAGAGGACTTTAAAAAAAAATGGAATATGTTTTTATCAGACTTTCCCTTAAATTAATTGATTGATGGGGACTATGAAAAGGAAAAGTTTTTTAAAAATGAACTCAATTTACAAACCTAAAACACAGGGGATACTTTTTAAACAGGTGATACAAAAATCTTACAGGAAAAAGAACAAAAAAAAAATTTAAAGAAAAAATTAGTAAATTTTCATTATGACAAAAAAAATAAAAAAAGTACCAGAGGGACTTAGAGGATATCAGAAAGGTAAAATAAAACCCCTGCATCAGGAAAAATGGAACCCCAAGATCCATATTAAAAAAGGACAGGGTTTCGTTGTATATATAAGTGTGAACTTCCCTTGAATTGATTTTTGATGAAAAAGGGGGACTCAAGGGTTTGATTCTAAAAAAAATTTTTCCAAAAGATTAAAGTTTAAAACAATCCAAAAAGATAAAAATAGACCATCAAAAAAACGACGTAAAAGGAGAGGGGGAAAGAAAGCATAATCTAAAACAAAAAAGAGAAACACTTCGAATGCAAAAAATTGTGAATGAGTTGGGGAAAATAATGTTTTTACTTCCCCCCCCTTTTTTTAAGAGTAAAACAAATCGAATTTTTAAAATAAGGGTATATTTAGCCCCACCAGGGTTTTGCCCTTTCTAACACTTTATTAACATTAAAAACGTTTTCAAGATTTTAAAACCAGTGAAAGTTTTTTTTTTTGTAAAAAAAAAAAAAATGCTGTATCTTCAAATAAATCTTATTTACAACTACAAATAGTTAGGGGAATGATATAAAGGGGCAGGTTTTGCAGAAAAAAATCCGAAAATTGAAAAAATTAAAAGAGAGGGGAATGAGCAGAGAGTTTGGAATTTAAAACTATGTCAGAAATGTCCAATCCCTCCTTTTTATCCCCTTAAGCGAAGTATCTTCCCTAAATTTTTTGGGGGCAGGGAAAGGGGCCCTTTAAGGAGATTAAAAAAAAAACCATAAGGAAACAATATCATTTTGAAAGGTAAAAAAATGGATAATCTAGTATAAAAAAAAAATTAGCGCTACAAAAATTAAAAAGAATAAAACTTGATCATAAAAAAATTGGACAAAGGAGGTAAAATTTGTAGTAATGATAAAGAGTTTAAGAAAATTATTTTTGGAGTTTTTTTTAAAATGACAGACTTCCCGGGGAAACAAAAAAGACCCAAACGGAAAGTCTAAAATCAAAATGAAAAAACTTTTGGAGGAAGGCCCTAGTTTAGAGGGTTTCAGAAAAAAAAAAAAGATTCCCCTTTTTAAAAAAAAACCAAAGATACCAGTTTTTGGAATTTCCCAAGCATGGGAAGCCTTTCCTCCAAAATTACGCCCTACCCCTCTACAAAAATTTCCCATGTGAGAAACTAAGCCGCTGGGTTGACACTTTGCCTTAACCGTAGTTCAGGTTTGCCCCAATTTGAAAGATAGTACCAGCATTTTAAAAAAACCTTCAAAATTTTGATGGCTTTTTCCACTATACGGGGTTGAGTTTTGAGTAATCAATTTGTTTTCCTGTATTCCTCAGGGTTTTGGCATTAGAGAAATTTCAACTTATTTGAAAGACTATGATTGTTTTAGAGGGGAATACAAAGTTTATTATCTGAGGATTTTTCCACTTTAAAATTTAATTTTTTCAAATTTGAAAACCAGTTTATTTAAAATTGGTGGGTGCTCAATGGGGGCCACGTTTCCCCCCATTGGCCAATTTTTATGGCATGGTGGAACCCCAGCCCTTTATGGCATTTAAAAATCCTTTTACGATTGTATCTTGTGGTATGGGGCTATACGATGACCCCTTTTGTTGGGGCAAGATTAGGGCGCCCATCCCCAAGTTTTTAGTTATTTAAATGATAATACTTGTAATTTAAATTCCCAAAAATATCAAGGGGGGGTTGAAAAGGGGTTTGTGTATTACTAAACTTTTTAAAAACACACTGGGAAATACTTTGTTACAAGAACCCATTCTTTTCAAACTATTGGGAATTCGGCTGGTGAATACATGGGGCTAAGGGGTTTTTCCCAAGGATATTGACTTTTCGAAGAAAAGAAAATTATTGTTTAATAGACGGGGTTATTCAAATCATTTTTTGTAAAGGATTCAAAAAATGGGGGTAAAACACAGCATTCTTTACTGTCTTGAGAAAGGAAAATTGTGATTACAGAATAAATTTTAATTTTTACCCCCTCAGTATAGTAAGAATTTGGGGAAAAAATAGTTTTAAATTATGAGGCAGGACCCCATACTGAAAGTTTATAGGAAAGGGTTTAAATGCTTTAGGGAGGTAAAACCGGCCAATGAAATACTCGGTGTTTTTTTCAATTAAAAGTGAAATAGAATTTTGGGAAAAGATGTACAGGTATTTTTTTTTTGCGATTCAACAATTTTTATTGCAATACATTCCGATCCAGTACACATATAGACAGTTCGGAAATAATCATTGATACAGCCAAAAAACTGAAATAGAGAAAAATTCTAACATGGGGTTTGTCAGAAAGAGGGGAAAAAATGGTCATAAAAAAAAAAGGCACATAAGGCAATGTAAAGTAAAATGCCCACGAAAGAAGCTGTAGGGGGGCAGCATAATAATGACATAGAAAGTTAAACGAACACAAAAAAAGAAAGCAATCAGATAACTAAGGATCATGCACATAATTTAAAAAGAAATACCATTTTGGGGTCTCTGCGTAAAACTTTATCGGTCCAGGTGAGTTCCCAGAAAAAAAACCATGTGGTGGCCACCAAACAAATCAACAAGACAAAAACAAGACAACTCTCTATTTCTAAGCATAAAAAAGGAAAGAGGGGGGTGGGATGGGTAGGTGGGAAAGGACCCGGGTGTTGGGGGGAGGGATGGGAAGAAGCCTGGGTCGTGTCCTGCCCCCCCGTGTACTTGAGGGTTTAAAGGGGAAAGGGGTTTTAAATTGGAGCCCAAAGGGGCCCCTGTTCTCACCATAATCTGGTTTTATCTTCCGTGGGGGGGCCAAGAGCTCTTCCATTGGTAAAAATGGGAGACCTCAAAACCAAATCTTCGAGGGGGTGGGGTCCAGCGATTTCCATCGCCCGGGGGAAAAACCGTTTTCCTGCCTGCAATAAGTGTCGGAGGAGGGTTTTTTTTAAGTGGGAACCTAAGTCAAACATGAAAAGTAGGGCCCCTTCCGGGGTTCTCGGGTAACCAACCCGAGACTTCCCTTTGGGGTCTCTATTCGCTGTCCAGAATTTGCCGGGGGGCATTCCCCCCAATATGAAGCTGGTTTCCCCTTTGAGGATCCACAAAGCCAAAGGCCCCAGGAAAACCCGCGGGGACCCTTTTTTGAGTAGGTGAGGAAACCCCTACCAGGGGTTAATATTTTGAAGCTCGTTCCGGGGCCCTTTGTCGCCCCGTAGCCTTTTGAGAAAGACCCAAAAAAATTTTTGCCCGTGTGAGAAAGAACTGCTTTCCCCGATCCTTCTCCCAGGCGGCACAAAGGGGGGTTTTTAACCGGTCGCTCAGAAAGTTCCCGATAGATTATGGAATAGAGTGCCCGGGGGGTAAATGTGTAGACACAGTTTTAAACTTTGGGGAGGGGTTTTGGGCTCAAGGTTTGCCAAGGAGGATAAAAGTGCTTCAATTGGACATATTGAAAAGCAGAAGAGGGTTGGCAGTAACCAATTGGCAGCCCCGAAGTGGGGGGTAGCTACCCCCCCATCACTGGTAAGGCGCAAAGGGGCTCTTTAAACTCCCGAGGAAAAGGGCGCAAGCCCCTCCCGGATGAATTCGGGGTTGTGAATGCAAAGGGGTCCCGGCCATCAATTAAAGTTTGGTATGTTTTTGTGAGCAAAGAAGCCCAAAGGGATGTTTGACGGTAGGAAAATGACATTTTTTCCCCACGCCAAAGGGGGGCAAACCCAGGGGAGCGAAGCAAGAGATAGGGGAGAATATCCGTGCTATCGCGTCCAAATCTTTTTGTCATCCGAACCCATATCCCGTAGCCGCGGTATCCCAGGCTAAAAAGTATTTCCCGCGTCCGGGAGCCCCAACCCACCCAGAGTTTTTTCTGGTCATTACAGTATAGGAGAGTTGGGGGGGGGGTAGAAGGGCCCGACAAAGGATTTTAAATAGGGGTTCACGCGTCGCCAAAAGAGTTCGGAAATTGAACGGGGATCGTCTGCAACAAATAAAATTACGGGGAAATGCCTCTTCAAGATTTACCCCGCCAAAACCCAAAAAAAATCTGCTTAGTCCCCGAGGCGAGGTCCTGGAGATTTGTTTTAGTGCAGATTCAAAAATTTAAAGGGGGGAAAAAGGGTTTGACAGTGCAGTTGGGAAAAATGATCCCTAGATAGGACAGTCCTTTAGATGGCCAGTGAAAGGGTAATCAGACTTAATCTGGCTAAGGGGAGAAGGAGGGAGGCCCATACTTAAGGCCTCAGACTTTGGGGAAAGTTTTTTTAAAATTGGGCCCAAAAGCCCAAAGTTGAAGAGTGGACAAAGGGGGGGGGTGAGTGACTGGGTTGGTTAAATAACCAGGAGGTCATCTGCAAATGCGAGAACTTATATTTGGTTCCCTTTAAAACAACTCCCCGTAATGTCCGGGTTGTTACGTATTGGGGAGTAATTTTCCCCTGACTAAATACGTACGAAAGGGGGGATAAGGGGCATCCCTACGCGTCCCATTTGATATTACAAAGGGTAAAGGGTTCCTTGTCTTTTGCCAGTGGGGGGATGAAAGAGCCAGAAATTTTTTAAATAAAGATTGGTCCCATCCCTAGGGGCCGAAGAGTAGCAATCGGGGTGGCCGGGAAATTTGTTCAAGCCTTTTCGGCTCCAGGGGGAAAGGGCCCTAAGGGGAGTTTTCTGAGTTGGGCATGAGGGGCTTATCCAGGGGCTTTAGGGTGTTGTCCCGGCTTCCCTGCCCCGGCACAAAACCAACTTGGGAGGGTGGACAAGGGCCGGGGCAGAGTCGTCTATTTGCCATGTTTTGCATAAATCTTATTTTACGTTTTAAAAAAGAGATCGGCCTATAACTGTACAAGGGGGGGGGTCTTTACTTTTTTATATTTGGGGATATGAGCTAATGTCGTTGGTTTTGGGGGAAAAGGGTTTTCCGAGGAAACATGTAAAAGGGGCCCCACTAATGGGGGTTTTAAATTTTGCGAAGGTCTTTTAAAAAATTTGTCCGGAACCATCAGGGGCCCGGGCTTTTCCCCCTTTCAGGGAATTTTTCTGTAGTAAAAGTCATTGCAACGTATGTAGACTAGTGAAGAAAGGCAATAAGTTTATGAATATGAAGGCACCAAACAATATAAGATCAAGGAATTTTAAATTGTGAAACGGATCATGTGATTTGGCGATATCTGTAAAAAGAAAGTACATACAGTAGGTAGCTTTTTCCGCAAGGGAAAAAGAAAGTAGCGAGCATTAAAAGCAAAAAGAAAAAAAACGTATCACCATTCAGGGTTTCCCATCACTTTGTGGGGAACATGCAGGTTCGTAACATCTTTTAAAGTGGAGTCATTTTAAAATTGAAAAGCCCATTCAGGGAGGAGGGTTTGGGAGAGAAAAGTTAATAAAAAGGGGGGGCTTTTGGGGTTTTTGAATGCGTACAGTTCCCCAAAGGTATGAATGCCCCAAAAGATTTGTTACATATTTATGGTCTTATACATTTTTAAAACATTTGTATAGAATATCTAGTTTCTATCATGCTGTTTTTATTTACTGTTCGATTCACTTATATTTCTTTGACAATTTTAAAAATTGGGTGGCTTCTAAAGTTACATTGTCAGTCCCCCCCCCCCTTCCAGTGTTTTATTGAATTTGGGTTTTAAATTTTTTTATTTTTGGTCTATTTCCTTGTCTTTGAAGCTGTGAACAAGGGCCCGGCAGGGGCCGGAAAACCTTGGTTTTATTTACGCATTTTTATGTCACCACCTGGCCCACGTTTAAATTAAAAATAAAAGGTTCTTATCTGCGGATTTCCTGTTGATTTCGGGTTATGCTTGAATCACAGTATAAACTAATCCCTCAAACCCTTTAAAGCTCCCCACAGGCGCACCCCCTACATATAAAAACTACCACCCTACCCACTCTCTCTGCTTGTGGTGATCTTACAAAAAACTTCCAAATTTTCTGAACCTCCCTCTTCCCCCTTAAAGACCTCACTGTGCTGCATCATTCTCGGTTGGCACCCCGTAAATTACATTAAAGGGGGAGGGTTTTTTAGATGGAGATTCTGAGTGAGGTTTTCAGGAGATTGGGAGAGAGTATAGGGAAGGTATGGTGGATTTTACATGGGGGGGTTTAAGGAGTTTAGGGAGAGAAGTAGGGGGGGGAAGGTTATGGATAGAGATTACATTAGGGGAGGTATCAGGAGATTAGGTAGGATGTAGGGGGGGAATTTATGGAGAAGATTCATGGGGAGGTATCAGGAGAGTAGGGTCGAGATGTAGGGGGGTAGGTTATGGAGGAGTTAATGGGGAAAGGTATCAATTGGGGTAGAGAGTATTGGGGCGTTATGGTGGAGTTACATGGGGGGGTATCAAGATTGGGGTAGAGATGTATGGGGGGACAGTTATGGATGGAGATTACATGGGGGGAGGTATCAGGAGTTTAGGGTAGAGATGTTGGGGGGGGGGATGGAGATTACATTAGGGGAGGTATACGGAGATTGGGGTAGAGATTGTGGGGGCAGGGGTTATAGGGAGCTTTTTTGTCGGTGTTGGTCTGATTTGGGGGCAATGTGTCCCCATGGAGGGATTGGAAGAGAGCATGAGGAAGGAGGTGGAGAAAGGGGGCAGGGGGGGATGGAGTGAAAGGGAGGAGCAGAGAAAGGCTGCAGAAAACCAGGTGGGAAATGAGGAACAACCAACCATGGATTATTTCATCACTATCTATCCTTCCTGTTCAAACCCCAGACAACTTTTTAACCCCTTCAACGCTCTCCCTCCACCAGCACCACCTTCCCCAATCTCTCCTTCAATGATTTCCCACTCACCCCTAAATAAGATCAATCTCATCAGGCAAAATTTCACCCGCGCCCCCTTGCCTATCTATTCCCTGCGGTTTCCCAAGGGCCCCCTCAAACCCCTTTAAACAAACTCCCCCCAACTTGCTTCCCCCTTTCATCTCCTCTCTACTGTCCAAACCAACCTAAACCCCCTGTAATCTGACCCATCCCACCCCACCTCATCCCTGACCTTAGTGCTGTTATCACCCCAAACCCCCACCCATCTCTTCAACATATCTTTAAACCTCTGGCATCTTTCCTTCTTCCCTTTTTTTCACGTACCATCACCCCCCTCCCTTTGAAAGCATCTTTAACCCCCCCTCTTGTCCAACTTCGCCCATCCCCGCTTCCATTTTGCCTTAAACTCCTTGGGGAGCATTACATCTTCAAATGTCCTTCATTCTCCACCAACTCTTCCTTGACCCCCTGCAAACTGGTTTCCCACCTACCCTTTCTGAAACCGTTTTAAACCAAAAAACACAACGCCCGTAACTGAAAAGCCCCACACCACTACTCGTTCCCTTTTGCTCTTGACCCGTCCTTGCCCTTGAAATGTCACCATTCCCCCCCTAAACCCTCCCCTTCCCCCCCGGATTAAATTGGCCTTTCCCAGTTCCTTGACCCCACTGATCAAACTTCAGTGTCCCACTGTCAAACCCACCTCCTCTTCTCGCCCGCTCTCTTTTGGTGTCCCTCAGGAATCGTCCTGGGCCCCCGTACCTTTTCTATTTCACCTTTTGGGGCCCGGGTCACTCATAGTATCACATGGTTTTTTTTCCACCGTATACTGATGCACCCAACTTTCTCCCGGCCCCTATTTCACCTCTCTTCTCCCCCGATCCCGTCTATCGTCCATATACCTTTTTCTTCCCGCCACTAAAATGAACGTGGAAAACCCAATTTTCATTTCCCCCGTCCCCTTCCACCCCCCACCTGATCCTCTATCACTGTTAAAAGCTACACTCTCTCACCAGCCCACAGTCCCTGCCTTTGGAAAAATCTTTTCCCCAATTGTCCTTCAAACCACACATCCAAAACCCCCACCCCGTCTGCCCCTCCCCCTGAAAAAAAAAACCCTGAATGCGTCATTCCTTAACTTTTAAATCACATAAATGCTGGGCCCTGCCTGTTATTTTTTTTATTTTTTTTTTAAAAAATTTTTTTTTGAACATACCTTGACATAAAACATCAAACATGGAGAACTTTAAAGGGGCAAAAGCTTTGCTACAGATACCATCAATTGTAATTAGGTATGACACAAGGACGTGTCAGTTTTTAATATTAAAACCTCCAAAAAATAAACATAAAAAATTACACAGTCTGCTCATCTTACCGAATACGCTACATCTTAATTTAACCCGTGTTAAAAAGTAGCAAAACCCAACCCAAAAACTTCCCCAAAAAAGCAGTTTCGTCTCATTCCTCCCCCCCGTATGTAGCAGGGTTTTGTCTCTCCCCCCTGCCGTCAATCCAGTGGTGCGTGAGCCCCACAGGCCACCGTTTTATCCCCGTGCCCCTTGATCCACTGCACCCCCCTGGCTTATATTGTCCATTCATAAACCCCACTAAGGATTATCTTCTGCTGGCAGATCAATTGGGTCACTACCCGCAAGTTGTTGCTTGTACCATGAAGTTGACGCGAAACAGCGTCTGATATTATCTCTGAGTCTGTCGGGAGTGTGGTTATGTATTTTCCCAAAGCTCAAAGAACTTTTTCACCCGTTTTTCCCTTTGCAACGGGCTTCAACCAGTCCATTTTGCATCAAAAAATTTTAATTTACTTCTAAAATACTCCAAAAGTAGGGCCCGCGGGTTGGAGCCAAACCTGCAAAATAGCTTTGCGCGCTGCCGCCGCCACATTTTCCCCATTCGCTTTACCCGCTTAGATTTTACGTGCCTTCCTGTCGCATAACCCCAAATAGTGCCCAAGAAGAAATTAGCGACACACGGCGGTTCAAAGATTGATTAATGTTTCTGATATGTGGATCCAGAATTCCTGTATAAGGGACAGTCCATAGACAGTGGTAGAATCAGCCGCGGGGGACCCACACTTAAAACAATTATCGGTTTGGAACCTGCCCATACGGTTTTTCCTTGATTGGTGTAAGGTAGGCATTTGTGTCCCTTAAAAAACCCATCTCCATATATTTTTCCCAAATCGGCAGAAATTTATTCGCGTCAGCGATTGCCCCCAAAAAATCACGGGTGTGGATATATCATCATCTCGGTCTTGCCATTTAGCCAATGAAGTTCGTTTTTGTCATAATCAAGATTCCTAAGGAGGTATTTATAGGTAAACAGACAACTGTGCCTTTCTAGTGGGAGGATTTAAGGTATGCGCTCAAAGGTCTTTGTCCCAATTTTCAGGCTGCAAATGTCGCTTCACCTCCGAGACAAACTGGTTGCTTGTAAATAGTTAAAAAATGGGATTTGGAGGCGTGGAATAACGGCTTTGCAGCTCCGAAAGAGATTGCAGCTGTTTAGTGTTTGGGGTTACAAAATGTTTTTTGATGCAATCCCAATTTTACCAAAGTCTGAAGGTACTCTGTGGTTTACCACTCGGGAAAATTTTTGGGTTTCCCATTAACGATAAGGAGGGGGGAGTAATCTGGATTCAGTTTTTTAAGCTGCCTGATCTTCCGCCACGCCCTCCAAACCGGCAATAAGAAGCTGATCATCCCTTCCATCTGAGGAAGTTTTCATAAGGCAAATGTATGAAGTTGATAAGGGAAATGTCCGGAAGTCCCTCTTGGTCTAGCGAACTATCAGTAAACACCGTTGTAGATAACGCCCAGTCCGTAAGAAAACGCCCCAGGGCCGCTAAGTTATAGAGACATATGTTAGGAAATCCTAGCCCGCCATGTAGTCTGCGTTGTTGAAGTATGAGTAGGGGAAGACGCGCCCTCTTATTGTTCCAAATAAACCGCCTGTACTGCGCATTAACAAATTTTTCATCCCTCGGCCGCCAATTCACCGGAAGCATATGGAAGATATATAAAAGGCACGGGAACTCTACCATTTTAATTAAATTGCATCGCCCAGTGAAAGATAGCGGGAGGTCAGCCCACTTCTTCAGAGTGTAACCCAGCTCTCCGGAGTATCGGGACATGTTAACCGCGTATAGATTAGCTAGGGACTTGGTCAACCACACCCCTAAATAGTTCATAGCTGAAGTACACCAGTGGATCGAATACATCCTCGACCAGAGGGGCTCAGCTGGACCCTTCGGGAGCATCCCTTCGCTTTTGTCCACATTAATCGTATAGCCGGATAAGGCTCCCACCTCCCTCACATCTTCCAGGATAGAGGACAAATTCTGTCTGGGGTTCCTAATCATCAAAAGCAGGTCATCAGCATAAGCTGTGACCTTGAGTTCTCTTCTGGGAGTAAGGATACCCGTATATAACGGTGATTGGTTGATATGATAGAGGAGGGGATCAATAGACAAATTAAATAACAAGGGGGAAAGGGGGCATCCCTGCTTAGCTCCCCTAATAAGATCACGTACTGGAGATATTTTGTTGTTAATAAGTAGGGTCGTCGTGCAAGTTGAGTGCATGTGGGTGACGAAGCCAGCGAAAAGGCTCCCAGATCCGCAGCGCATAAGAGTCGCATCTAGGAATGGCCAAGAGACCTTATCAAAGGCCTTCTCGGCATCCAGGCTAAGAAGCATGGATACCGGGTGTACCTCCTTCCCTGCCCGTGCTATGGCTGCTATAGCGTATGTGAAAACAGTCACTTGTCAGCTCACTGATATTATAATTAATAGTACCTTGTTTAACGGCTTGCAGAGCACGGGGACCCAGTCAGCTTCAGTTGGGAGAGCAGCAGGAAACAGGGATAAAATGATATACCCAGCTTGCTTAGAAGTAGCATTAAGCAGATGATCCGCAGCTTATACTTTTAAATAAAAACATTTATTAATATTCCATTAAAAATATGATAATACAGGGTAGGGAGGTTGTAATACAGCACCAGTGCTACAAGTGCATCTGTAGCACTGGTGCTGTATTACAACTCTCCTACCCTGTATTATCATATTTTTAATGGAATATTAATAATTTTTTTTTATTTTAAAAGTATAAGTGCGGTCATCTGCTTTAATGCTACTTCTAAGCAAGCTGGAGTTTTATCATTTTTGCCCTGGTGCTATAGCCCCGCAAACATTTTTTGTGGAACCCGTTAGCTATGAAACCATTCTGTTTAGGGATGGATTATATGTGGCAAAAAGGCCTGCAGCCTAGTGGCCATAATTTTCGCTAGGATCTCATAGTCCTGATTCAGTAAAGAAATTGGCCTATAAGATGTCAGCAAAGAAGGGTCCTTTTTTGGCTTTAAAGCAGTATAGTTAACATAGAAGGCATCCACCTCCATTGATTAGCATAAATTCCATTGTAGAGATTAGCTGAGGGAGGATAGGGTAGTATTTTTATAAAACTCAGCTGAAAAGCCATCCGGTCCCGGAGTCTTCCCGTTCGCCAGCCCCGCCACCACAGCACGCACCTCCTCTACCGTGATTTCAGCTTCCAAAAGGGCTCGCTGTTCCACCGAGACCCTAGGCAAAGACAGCGAATCCAAAAAGGCCGCTGCCTTCTGTGCATCATAGGGGTCGGCTCCATAAAGCGATTCGTAGAACTCTATGAATGCTTTCTCAATATTCCCATGATCCGTAAGAATAGCCCCTGACGAGGCAGATTTTATTGCTGCTATTTGGCGGTTTACCACGCCAGGGGTTCGCTGAGTTACCAGAATTTTGCCCTCCTGTTGCCCCACCAGTAGTATTGATTTCTTGTAAATTCAAAGTAACCTTAGCTTCTCCATTTGGGGAAAAGCATTTAAGAGATTTTTGCGCCTCTTTTAAACTGCTGTTGAATTTTGCGCCGAGGGATCTACAAGAGCCTTATTTCTGCGATTGGCGTAGACTGGAGTGCAAGCTCCTGAAATTAATTGGTTCTGCACTTATTGACGCTTTCATGCCAACATAGACTAATATATGGTCTCTGGGCGCAAATCGCTTCACCGTGGCCCAATGAAAGTAGTATTTCCGCATGGACTGCTTATCAGAACATGAACTGCAACCCAGTGCACTTGTAAAGGAATTCCCTAAAGTCCTCTCCCGACTGGATAAAGAATGCGTGTGAATACTCCAGTTCGCATGCGGGTGCATGAGAAGAAGCGCTCCTCCCAACTATATTGTAATGGGGCATGATCCGGATACGCAAACTTTAATAAGGTCGGCACTAAACTGACACTACTGATAGAGTGAGGAGGCTAAGCCATGTCCGCAATTGCGAGAAACGTCCTTTATGGACAGAGGATATCAGTGGGTAGATCCGTGATTGTCTGGTTTAGTCGCTTCCTCCAGTAATCAAGACACTCAACACTCAATCCTAGTGCTTAATATCTCCAGTATGGGACCACGGAGTAACCACTGATGGTCGTCAGTGACCTTCACCTTAGGCTCCGAGTACTGCATAAAAATCTCCCATCAGTATAAGATTTTGAGTGCAGTTCATGATAAGAAAAATCGCATTCAAACGAATCAAAGAACTCCCGCCGTCCTCCACAAGGCGCAGCAACACATTACACAATGTTAAGTGACATTATGCAATGGCTGTGCTCTCAGATTATAAAAACCTCTGCATTCCTGGTTGCCCAAATTGTTATCTTCTATAGACAGGCACTTATCATCCTGGTTCCTAAATAGATTGCTACCGCCCTATCTTTGGAATGGTAAATTTGCCCAATAATTGGTGGGTCCACCAAGGCTCTGGATGGAATAAACTTTCCTTTCTGCCAATAGTGTCTCTGTGTTAGGAAAAATATGTTCTGGCCTTGACGTTTCAGTGTTTCAAACTCTGCCTGCCTCAATCTCTGGTCTATTTAGTCCCGCCACGTTTCCAAGATAGAAGGTTTTTAAGTGTACTACGGGAGGGCCCATCCCCATCTCCCACCATGATAGTTTAATTGGATAAGACTGTGTGTCGACTACTCATAAACCCGTGTCCCACTGTGGATAGATGCAAGCATGCATAACGCAAAACAAAGAACACGGCAGAACCGTCCGAGCGATCGTCCCCATGCTTTAAAAAATAAAAAAATAACTTTACTTAGTCATGGAGGGAGGAGACCACACTACACCTTTAAAGAGGCGCACATCCTTCCCACCATTGGGCTTTTACCTTGTACAAAGCTGAGATAGAGATCGCAATGCAATTAGCAAGAATTTACGATTAACAAACCTCAACCACATTTGGCCCAAAAATTAAAGCCAGTAACCTGGGAAACTAGATTTTCAACAAACAAGTTGTTCATTAGAGCCGGAGCTCCAGGGGGAATGTCCCCTATGACTAGACACATATTCCATTAGCATATGACAAACTAGAATTGTATCATTCCTGAATCCGCCCCCCCTCCTATGCTCGACATCCCAAGTATATTATGCAAAGAGAGAGAAGGGGGGGAAGGAAGGTGAGTAGAGAGAGAAAAAGGCAAAAAGGGGGGATAGCAAAAACAGGAATAAACAAAATATAGAACATTCAATTTTACTATCCCCAGTAGTTTTAACAAATGACCTGATAACGTTCCCATCAATCTACCGAGGCCGGTCACACACACCTCTACCAGGTGCGTTATGAAGAAAGCGCCTTGCTGTGTATGGCAACCTCCTTCTCATAAGTCCGACGCGTGAGCCATTCTCCACTACACTCAGTTTGGAACCGATGCCCTTCTTCTGAAGATGTTTACATGACCGTGAAATGCTTTGCGTTTTTTGTGTAACAACTGCCAAAAATAGTTCCTGGAAGATCAGATGCGTTCATTCTCCAAAACCCTACATTCCCACTGAGTTGACGTTAGCTTCTAAGAACCTCTCCTAGATCCCAGTTAATGAATATCGCAATGACCTTCGTGGTCAGTATTCTCCGGTCCTCGCAGCAATGCCCATGAGGTGTAACCCTTTACTATGCGGAGAGATCTTTCGGTCGTATCCAGTCCCGCAGCATTGGCCAATTCGAGTGTCTGTTAGGAAGCATAATGCATCCATCCGCCCGTTAACAGCTTCCGTGGATTCCCGGATAAATCGGAAGATTATTACGCCGGGGCGCGGTTTTTCCTGATCGTCATCTTTTCTGTAGACTATCGAACAAAGACTGTTGGTTGATGAAATGCTCCTGTCCAGACCCTGACTACATTGTCTTCAACAGTCCCTGTACGGGTGCTCCCAGCTCTACCATTTTTTTGCTGAGTTAGAGGTGATCTGGCCAACGCCTAGCGTTACTGAGCTTGATGATGTCACTATCCTCTATCAACACAGGGAGTATGATCCTGGACACCACCTTTGCCATTAATAAGAACCTTGTGAGGCACATCTAGAGGTGCATCGGCGAGGCCTAGGACGCTGATGAGTCGTAGCCCTGCAGGGGTTTCCTCTCCCTCTGAAGAAGGTGATGGAGTTATGTCGCCATGTGCAATGCAGAACCTTTCAGTTGTAGTTTTTGTTTGTGGCTTGAACTTTTGTTGAGACTTTTATTCGTAGTTGAGATCAGGGGGCTGCCTTGTTCTCAGCATCGTTTATGATCTCGGTGCGCTTAGGTGTAGCAGAAGTACTGCATCAAATCTGTCCATAATTTTTGGGTTCTTCAGCAGAAGGATTGATTCTGGCAATACTCGGTCACTGCCACGTGAAACCCCTGTGAAGTTCAGGAGTGTTATTATCTTATCCGAGAAGAGATACGTGTCATATGCGTGGTACTACGAACAAGAACATGGGGGGGGGGGGGGGGTAGCCCCTGAGAGTGTTGGCTCACACAAAACAAACGAGCAGCACATTCCAGCTGTGGATTGTGGGAGTCGGATAGCTGTGATCATATTCAATAGCAGTAGATGGCAGCAAAGTCCACTGACTGACTGTCCCTCAATTTGAAAGGCGACGACCTCCTGGCTCACCAGCAGATGGCAGCAAGGCTACCCTCAGTCAGAGACAACAATACACAGTAGGCTGGCAGAGCTGCAGATGTCGGTATGAAATAATATCATAAATTTATAAGAGGTAAAAGGAACATCCATCTCCTTCTGTTCCTCAAAACTGTGGCTCTTAATGCAACCTAGCAGTTAAAGTAAAGATGTGTCCTTATTGCATAGGCATGGTAATATAACGACCTATCAGTGGATGGTTGTAGTCAGGCTGTGTCACTAGAGAGTCAGTGGGCAGCGATGGACAAGCTAGCCTCAGGCTCTCAGCTTAGATGCAGGGCTTATTACTGGCCAAAAGGGTTGCAGTCCCAAAGTCCAGGGCCCCTCAGAATAGCAGTTAAGCTCCTCAGTAGCTGTACTCACTGTTCATCCAACACAATCATTAAACATAGGCCTCCAACGGTGGTAGGTCTGTCTGCTGTGACCCCGGGTCGAGGCGACTGCCACAGGTTTAGTTCTCCATCTATGGAAGTGGTCTGCTCCTTGCCTCCGACGTCGAGTGCCTCCGTTCTCCTCGCTCTCCGGCTGCGCCACTCGGACCTGTCGCATCCGTTACAAACATCACCGTGGAGCCTGCAATCACGCGGGCCTCTCCGCACGTCGTCGCGGGCCGCGCTCAGCCTCAGTCCCCACTCTGCCTCACGCCAGGCAGATAAGGAAGTGCCAGTGCACGGCCGGTCGCCTCCACAGCTGACAGGATACACGTGCCGTAGCCGCACCTACTCGTCCTTCTCCGTCTCTCAGGCGAGCATGCTTGCAGGGGTGAGAGTAGGGCCCAGCCTCGTGCACGCTTCGAGTGCGCCGCCGGGCCTTCGCCAAGATGACGCCGGAGCTGTTGTTAGCACCTCATCGCTCAGCATTACCGCCACGGACTCCCGGGGATTTGTTAGAAAATGGTCTTCTAGGCCTTTACTGTCCCACCCGTCTCTGCAGGTTCCCCTTTAAAGATAGCAGTCGTCAAGTCCTGATGTCAGAGATTACACCCCGATTCCCTCGCTGGCCTCAGGAGCCCAGGTAAAAAGCGGCCATGCGTGATGCCCCGCCCCCGGAAGTCCCATGTTCTTGTTATTTCCCGCCTAGACCACTGCAACATTCTTTTCTGTGGCCTCCCATCTAGCACCCTCACTCCCCTCTCAAACATCCTTATCTCTTCTTCCCGCCTCAGCCATACCTCCTTTGCTACTCCTCTGACCATCCCCGACTGCCATTCCCTTCACTGGCTCCCATTGCCCACAAATCCAGTTCATTAGCAACCCTGACCTACAAGGCTCCATAACCTCTCCTCCTCGCATACATCTCTGACTTAATATCCTCTAAATACCCTCCCCTCAACGCCACTCTCCGCTCCCTCACTAGGACCTTCTTCCTCTCTCGCTCTGATCAGCTCCTCACACAACCGTACTCCAAGACATTCTCTCGATGCTTTCCCCCCACAGCTCTGGAACTCCCTGCCGCCAACACCTCAGACTTCTCCCCCACTCTCAACCAGCTTCGAAAGCTAACCTGAAAACCCCATCTCTCATGAGCCTGATAACCCATAACCCACGCACCATTACAACGGCCCCACAAACAGTCTGC
>JAODAL010061962.1:0-20018 GCA_025379985.1 Phyllomedusa bahiana | reverse complement strand
TTTTTTGTTGTGGGGCACTGCGCTTTGTCCTCCTAGAAATTAGGCACCAGATAAAGCTCTTGTGTCAAATACAAAGTTCAAACAACGTTCTCTCTTGAGCAGGACAGGAGACATCCTGACTTACGCTCCCAAGGGTTTATGGCGTAACGATTCATCCAAAAGGAGACACTCCCATAGAGGATAGCTTAGCTCAAGAGATTGTTAGACAGGTTTGTTTGTTTTGGGTGTCCCATGGCAAGGGTTTTTGGCCGGTTTTTCAGCCGGTTTGGGTTTTTTTCGACCGCCTGAAAAACCCGCGAATTTGAGAAAAATGTTGCTTAAAAAAACCCTGTGACAGCCCCCCAACTGGGGGGTTTCCTTCGGGGTTTTTTCCCCCGCGGTCCGGCCGCAATACATTGTGCTAGCACAATCTTTTCCGGTTTAAATGTAAAGGGGGGGGGCTTTTCTTGTCATGTGGAGAAACCCGCCCCCCCTCCCCCCCCGGGGCCCGTGGGGGCGGCCGAAAAACGGCCAATTTACCAGCCGGCAAACCGTCGTTATTTTTTTCCTGTGGTGAGGCGCGCCCTTAATTTTCAAGCTCCCAGACTTTTGTTTAGGGCATGGTTGGAGTATCTGTACAAAACACTCTTTATTTATTCTATTTCTTGTATGGGACTCTGGCACTGGGCAGTATCCTTTGGCTGCTGTGAGCCATTTTAAAAACTTTATGAAATGGATGCAGAGAGTACAAGAGGTTTTGCATACAGCTTGGTCAGAAATAAAACCCTGACAAATTATGTGTCATATAAAAATAGTCTGGTTGACTTAGAATTTAAGCCTGGTAAGCTATCTTGATCAGAGGTAGAGGAGTTAAATTTGGTTACAGGTTTAAAGGGGGGAGGGGGTTCCCCCTTTTAAAAATGAATTCCTTCTTCGTCCAAAAGGGTTTTTTCTTGTACCATCTTTTGGGGAAAAAAGTAGGTCTTCTTGCGGGGAAAAATCTTCACCAATGGATAATTTAAGTTAAGGTTTTTTTCATTTAAAAGATTGTTTTAAATGCGGGAAGGTAAAAGAAGAATTCCCCAAAAACTTATTTCGAAAACGTTAAAGAAAATTTTTTTTTATTAAAGCCACAGGTTTTCTTGGTTATGATACCCCCCTTCCCCCCTGCTTTTTCTTATCTTTCATTGCCCAAGTGCCTAAATCTGTCTAGTGGTCCTTCCCGCAGGTCTTATCTTTAGCAGGACTTTTTTTTTTAAATAAAAAAGCTTTTTTCCTTTGAGCCATGTATCTTGTGTATTACAATTTATAAATCTCCCGCATCGTCAATTTTAAAAAGTAATAATAAGAATAGCAGAGCTGATATGTAGTACTGCTGCGACCTGCACAAGCCCCGTTAGAAAAAATGTGAGTCTAAATCTGGCTGTGGCTCTGTGAAACTGCATGGTGAGACAAACCCTTTAATGCTCCGAGAGGGAAGTCATAAGTTAACATGGTAACAATATTAACAATAATACAATAGTCATGGTAATTCTAAACTGAATGTACCTGCCCCTGTGAAATTGCAGATGTTATTTAATCATCATTTGAATCACAATTGCTTCAAAATTAATATCGGTAAAAACCGCAGGGAGTCTCATAAAAATCCTGAAACCTTCTACACAAATAAAAACTTTTGGTGCTATGTAAAATCTACAAGTTTACCCCCTTTTTAAAAGGGAAAAACTCTGTTTGTGTGTGGAAAAAGGTCCCTAAAATTATACCCCCTTTTGGTAACTTCTGTAGTACAGTCCGGTGTTACATTTCTTCCAGTACTAAATCTATCTGTGGATTGCGAGATCAGGCTTCCACCATCTCTGGACTCCCTTGACCTGGGACATTGAATCTGAATATTTGAAGTTTCATCAAGGGGGACAATGTAATTGATTTGGGAACCGAGGAACCCCAGGAAGTGTTCCTTTTTTCGTGAAGGACAGGACACCCTGGAGTGGCTAAGCCCAGAGAAGGGTTCAGAGCCTTAGAAAATCTAAACGTGCATAAAAATGTTTGGTGATCTATGGGGTTTTCACTTTCTTTTTTACATAAGGTTTTTTTGAATTTTTTTTTAGACTAAAAAAAATATGTCTACTTTCAAATACCTAGATCTCCCTGTGCTAAACATATATCAGGGTCTCTTTTAACAAATATATAGCATATTTAACCTATATTTCAACTGCTTTATATATTTCTTTCTTTATAGACTTTCACCGATGCATACACATAGGGCAACATGCCCCTTAGGGCGTGGTTTTTTTTTGTTTTTTTTCACAAAAAAAAACATTTTTGCGCCCTTTTCTCTAAAAATTAAAAAATGGTACACAAAAATAGGTGCATCTACCCCAGGGTATGAACATTTGAATGCACAAAAGTGGGCATCAAAATGCTGAATAATTTTTTTGCTATGCACCTACTTTTGCTCCATAAAATTTTCTATGAAGGAAACCCAGATCCCAGATTGACAGGTTATTATTCGTATGTTATAACTCATCTAATGCCTTCCTATTGGGGGTTTTTGCATGCTCCCTTTTGTTTTTGAATTTTTTTTGTTTTCCTCGGGGGGGTTGGGGTTTGGGGAAAAAAAAACCCTTAATCATGCTTGGGAAAGGAAAATTTTTCCTTTGCGCTCCCCCTTCCCGGTTTTGTTTGGTTCGTTTAAAAGGGTTTTAGGTTAAGAATTTTTTGGCGAAGTTTGGGGTTTTTTTTTTGGGGGGGGGGGTTTTTTTTGGGGGTTTTTTGGGGCCCGGGGTTTTTTGGGGGGGGGTTTGGGGGGGGGGGGGTTTTTTTTTTAAAAAATTTTTTTTTTTTGGCGGTTGGGGGGGTTTTTTTTTTTGGTTTTTTGGGGGTTTTTGGTTTTTTTTTTTTGGGGGGTTTTTTCCCCCCCCGGTTTTTTTTTGGGTTTTTTTTCCCAAATTTTTTTTTTTGGGCCCCCTTTTTTTTTTTTTTTTTCCCCCGGGATGGGGGGTTTCCCCCGGGGGGGTTTTTTTTTTTTTTTTTTAAAAAATTTTTTTTCCCCCCTTTTTAAAAATTTTTTTGGTTTTTGGTTTTTTTTTTTTTAAAAAAATTTTTTTTTCCTTTTTTTTTTAAAAAACCCCCCGGGGGGGGTTTTTTTGGGGTTTTCCCCTTTTTTTTTTTTTTTTTTTGGGGGGCCTTTTTGGGGGTTTTTTTTTTTTTTTTCCCCTTTTTTTTTTTAAAAAATTTTTGGGGGGGGTTTTTTTTCCCCCGTTTTTTTTTTCCCAAAAAAAACCCCCCCGGGGTTAAAACCCCCAAAGGCCCCCCCCCCCGGGGGTTTCCCCCCTTTTTTGGGGGGGGAAAAAATTTTTTTTTCCCCCCAAAAAAGGGGCCCCCCAAAAGTAAAAGGGGAAAAAAAAAAAAAAATTTTGGGGAAGGGGGAAAAATTTTTTAATTTTAAAAAACCTTTTCCCCCTTTTTTTTTTTTTAAAAATTTTAATTTGGTTTTTTTTCAAAATTTTTAAAAATTTTTTTTGGGGGGCCCCCCTTTTTTTTTTTAAATTTAAAAAATTTTTTTTTAAACTTTCCTACCCCCCCAAAAAAAAACCCGGGAAAATTTTTTTTTAAAAAATTTTTTTTTTTTTGGGGGTTTTTTTTTAAAAAAATTTTTTCCAAAAATTTTAAAATTTTAAAAAATTTAAAACTTCTTTCCTTTTTGGGGGTTTTTTTTTTTTAAAAAATTTAAATTTTTTTTTTAAAAAATTTGGTTTTTTTTTTAAAAATTTTTTTTTAAAAAATTTAAAAATTTCTTTTGCTCCCCTTTGTTATCATTGCCCCATTTTTTTTCAACACAGCAAAAAATGAACCTGCAAGCGGGTGAGGGATAATGAAGGCGTGAAGAAGGGGAAAAAAAAAGCAATTTACAGGGGCATGCTTTGGAAAAGGGGAAATCTTTTTTCCAAAATATTGCGGTTTGCCCCTCGCAGCTTTTGCTTTGGTTTCCACAGCTTTTAAAAGGTTTTACTCAGGTTTTTAAAAATTTTTTGGCAGAAGTTCTTGGGGAAACTTTTTTAAAAGAAAAGCTAAATGGACATGCTTGCAGGTCATTTATTGCTAGTTGAAAAATGTATGCACGTTTGGATAACTATTTTCATACCCGGGCCTTATTTAAACCCCCTTAACCCCGGGAGCCAGTTTTGGCCTCTCTGACAGACCCCCTTTTTCTTAAATCTGTGTGTAAATTTTTGTGGAATAACTTTTTGGGACATTTTAACCTATCCATGTGTTTCAGAGATTGATTTCTTGGGGCACATTTTGCTTTAGGTATTTGTAAGAAATTTTGGTCCAAAAAAAGCTTGTTTATTTTTTGAAAAATTTTAAAAAAAATCGTGAAAAATTTTGGGAAAAAAAATTTTCCCCCTTTAAAACTTCCAAAATTTCTGCATTTTAAGACAGATAGTTTTTTTCCCCTCCAAAAAAGTTTATAAAAAAGAAACTTTCCCCCTATTTTCTGCTTTGTTTGGATCATTTTTTTTTAAATGTCTTTTTTTTTTTCGACATTTGGGGGGTTTTTGGGAAATTTTTTGGGAGTAATTTTTTATAATTTTTATGAAAATTTGCAAAATACATTTTTTTAGGGCCCGTCCAGTTCTAACGTGATTTTTATTGACCTGTTTGTTTTGAACCCCCCTAAATGACCTCTTTTAAGGGAAAATGCACCCTTAAAAAATATTCCAAAAACGCATGTAGGAAATTTATTAAACCCCCTTAGGTGTTTCACAGGAATTAAAGCAAAGTGGTTTTGAAATTTTAAAATTTTCACTTTTTTGCAGATTTAAAATTTTTATACATTATTCACAAAAATTACGGTAAATGTGATCAGGGATATGAAAACTTAATATTGATTCCCAGATTTCTGACGTTTTCAGAGATATCCCATATGTGGCCTAGTGCATATTTGGCTCAACCCCCAAGCCCCAGAATAGGTGGTGCACCTACTGGACTTTGGGGTCTCATTTTCATTACGTTTTTTATTGAGGGGCCATTTCAGTTTTGCGGGACACCCTAAGGTGCTAAAATTTTAATAAACTCCCCTAAAAATACCCCAAATATTGGAAACTACTTCCCTTAAGGAATATATCCAGGGGTGTAAGTGTAGTATATCGACCCCACAGGTGTGTCACAAAATTTTTTAGCTTTATGCTGTGAAAATGGAAAAAAAAAATTTTTCCAATAATCTGCAATTTTAGCTGAAATTTTTTTATTTTTACAAGGCATCCTGGTAAAAAAGCACCCAAAACCTTGATACGCAATTTCTTCCAAGTTCGGCAATACCCTACATGTGGGTGTAAACTGCTGTTTGGGGGCATGGCAGGGGGTACAAGGGAGGGAGCGCTATTTGGCTTTTGGAACGCAGATTTTGGTGGGGCCATGTCGCATTTACAAAAACCCCCAAAGTATCAGAACAGGTGAAACCTTCCAGAAGTCACCCCATTTTGGATTCAGCACCCCTCATGGATCTCATCTAGGGGTGTATTGTACATTTTGGGTGCACAGGTGTTCCAAATAGTTTTTTTTTTTTTTTTGCATTGGGCTATGAAAATGAGGGGAAAACGCAATTCCGCCATTGTTTTTTGGGCTTCAATTTTACAGCGTTCACCGTGCAGTATAAATGACGGGGTTTATCTTTACTATGGGGTTTGGTTCAATTGCAATGATATAGATTTTATATAGTTTTTTATGTTTTATTACTTTTAACAATAGAAATAGGTCTATAAAAAATTGCTTTTTTTATGTTGCCCTGTTCTGATAGCCATAAGGGTTTCAGTTTTCGAAATACGGAGCTGATTAGGGGGCTTGTTTTTTGTAGGATGAGTTTACGTTTTTATTAGTACCATTATGAGGGGCATATGCCACTTTGATCACTTTTTATTAAGGTTTATGTGAGGCATTTTGAACAAAATACAGCATTCCTGGTAGTGTTTTTCATTTTTATTTTTTACAGCGGTCAGCGTGCAGTATAACTTAAATACTAGTATTACTCAGCAGGTCGATACAATTACAGCGATACCCAATTTATATTTTTTTATGTTTTACTGCTTTTAGACAATAAAAACACTTTTATTCAAAAAGGAAAACACGTTTTTGTATCGCCGTAGTCTGAGAGCCATAACTTTTTTATTTTTCTGTGTACGGCTTTTTTTTTGTGGGATGAGATGCCGTTTTTATTGGTGTCATTTTTGGGGGACAAGCCCTTTTTGATCAGTTTTAAATCCTTTTTTTGGGAAGGCGGGGTGAAGAAAATACTGCAATCCTAGTTGTGTTTTTTATTTTTTTTTTTAAACAGCGCTCACCGTGCAGTATCCATGACCAGTTAGCTTTACTCTCGGGGTCGATACGATTACGGTGATACCCTATTTATATAGTTTTTTTTATTTTGAAGCACTTTAAAAAAAAAAAAGTGTTTTTATTGTGTTAAATAATATTTATGCATCGCTGTCTTCTGAGAGCCATAACTTTTTTATTTTTCCGTATACAGAGCTGTGTAAGGAATTCTTTTTGCGGGATGAACTGAAGTTTTAATTGGTACAACTTTGGCATTTATATGAGTTTTTGATCGCTTTTTATTCCATTTTATGTGCTGCAGGGATGTACAAAATCGCAATTCTGTGACTGTTTTTTGTTTTTGTTTTTTACGGCGTTCACCGTACTGGTTAATTAACATGACAGATTTATAGGGTGGGTCTTTACACACGCGGCAATACCAAATATGGGTACTTTATTTATTTTTGATCTTTTTTTGGGCGATTTGGCGTTTTTTAAAGGGGAAAAGGGGGTGTACGTGGTTTTTAATTTTTTTTTTTTTTGTGTTTTACTTTTTTTTTTAACTTTTCACATTTTTTACTTTTCCCCAGTGGGGGTTTGTAACAGCAAATCCCCACCCGGGGAAAAAGCAATCGTTAGATTTGCTGTTTGAATAGGAGACCTGTGCAAAGCGTTACTGCTGTGCACAGTTCGCCCTGGCAACTACTGACACCAAGCCACAATGGGATTGTGGGCAAAAGGTTGACGTCACCAGACTAACCGGATGCTTTTTAGGAAAGCATCCGGGGAGTCCAGTAAAAAGACCAGCGAGCGGCATCCCCGCCGCTTGCTGCCCGGATCGGAGGCAGCTGGAGCTCACAATCCGGCTGCCTGCCCCCTTATTATCGCAGCCCTGACAGGCTGCGGTAATGAAGCGTTAATCACCCGCGGCCGGAGCTCACTCCGGCCGCGGGTGATACGGCATGTGGCCAGCGGTAATTTACTGCTGGTCCAATGTTGTGATCGCGGGCGGCTCGTCCGCAGGCCCGCGCGATCGCCAGGTCGGATGCATACGTCCCTTGTCGGGAAGGGGTTAATTGATCTAGGCTGGAATGGACTCCATTGAGGGTTTATCCTAGGGATGTCATAATTTTCATGTCCCCTGAGGAACCCCTATACATCGCAGGGGGGGAGGGGGGAAACACGTCGAGATCTAGTGGCGCTTGGATATCTTAAGAAAGAGAAATGAGTAGCTAAGTATCTAATTTTGAATATTCCTCTTTGTGTACATTCATTTATGAATAGTGTGACAATAGGGTGAGCCTTCGATGGATGGGGCCATCCTTGTTGGGACGAATACTCTGTCCTATTTTTAGGCATCAGTACAGGGACTTCTGTGCTATCTAAGAAATGTTTCATGCAGGGGCGTCGCTAGGCTGTTTTATTCGGGGGGTTTTCCCCGTGGCCCAAAAATAAAACATCCTGTCCCCTAAGTCTCCCGGGGCTCCGGGCCCGCTCCCCGGGGCCTGGACACCAAACTGGCCCGGGCAGCTTTTATTGCGCCGCGGACGCACACCCAGCTGAGGCTTCGGCGGGGAAAGAGAGCGAGCCCTCCCCTGCCCCGCAACATTTCGGACCCCAGGTCCGACCCCTGGGGGCCCCGCCGGGCCTCAAAAACCCTTTGGACCCACCGCCCCCGGGGGTCCCCTCAGCCGGGCAGCTTCGCGATGATGTAAATGTCTTTCGCGACCTGCCTGTCCCCGGCGCACCCCGCGTCAAAGCTGGCGCCCGGGGAGCTCCCGGAGGGAAAGCGGGGGTTTGAAGGGGAAACGGAGCGCGCCCCGCCGGGGATTTAAAAGGTGAGAAATAAAATTTTGTTAAAATTTTTAAAAAGCGTTTAAACCTGCCCATCCCCCTAAAAACGCCTGTCCCCCAATAAGGGCCCCGGGCCCCTTTGTGGCCCCCATACCCCCTGCCTGGGGCCCCCAAAATTCCCGCCGGGGCCCCCTAAAAAGGGCCTTTTCCCCTGTGGCCCCCATATCCCTCCTTTGGGCCCCCAATCCCTGCCGGGCCCCCTTTAATGCCTGCCTGACCCCCCATTTTTTCCTCCCTTGCCCTAAAAGCCTCCCCTGGGGCCCCCATACCCCTCCCTGTGCCCCTATAACCTCCCCTTTTCCCCCCATACCCTCCTTCCCCCATAATGCCTCCCTTGGGGCCCCCCAAAATCCCTGCCTGGGGCCCCCCAATACCCCTCCTTGCCCCCAAATATACCCCTTTGGACCCCAATCCCCGCCCGTGGGCCCCCAAATTTTTTGGGCCTGGGGACCCCAAATCCCTGCCTTGGCCCCCCCTATCCCTGCCTGGGGTCCCCCAAATACTGCCTTGCCCCCCAAAACCCCCTGCCTGGGCCCCATAAACGCCTGTGGGCCCCCTATCCCGGCCTGGGGCCCCCCATATACTGCCTGTGGCCTCCATATCCCTGCCTGTGGCCCCCATATCCCTCCCCTGGGGCCTCCATATCCCCCCCGGGGCCCCCTATAATGCCTCCCCTTGGCCCCCAAATGTTTGCCTGTAGCCCCCCAAACCCCCTGCATGGACCCCCATATACTGCCCGCGGCCCCCCATATCCCTGTTTTGTGCCCCTATAATCCCTGCCTGGGGGCCCCCCATAGCTTTTTTGGCCCCTATAATCCTGCCTTGGTCCCATATTTCCTTGGCCCCCTTTGTGGGCCCCCATTTTCCCTGCCTGGGGGCCCCCAAATCCCCCTGGGGCCCCCCATATCCCTGCCTTTGGGGCCCCATATACCCCTGCCTGTGGCCCCCATATCTGCCTGGGGCCCCCATATCCCGACTTTGGCCCCCTTTCCCTGCCGGGGCCCCACCAAAAAGCCTGCCGGGGCCCCACCATATGCTGCCTGTGCACCTATTACCTCCCCGTGGCCCCCATATACTGCCTGTGTCCCTATATACCCCCCTGTGGCCCCCATATACTCCCCTGTGTCCCAAATTTTCCGCCTGTCCCCCATATATTTCCTGTGCCCCCATATCCTCCCTTGGCCCCCATATACCGCCTCATGCCCCCATATACTCCCCTCATGACCCTATATTTTTCCCCAGGGGCCCCTAAAATCCCCTTTTTCGTGGCCCCTATATCCCTGCCTCAGTCCCCCATATACGCCTTAAAGTGCCCCTAAAATACCCCCGGCCCCATATACTGCCTGTCCCCCCCTATATACGCCCTTTGGCCCCATATCCCTCCGGGGCCCCCAATAAAACCTCCTGGGGCCCCTTTTAAAATCTGCCTGGGGCCCTTTATTTATCTCCCTTTTGGCCCCCCATTTATCTGCCTGGGGGCCCCGCCATAATAACTGTTCAGTCCCCCTAAAAACCAAACGGGGGGATTTGGCTATCCTATAATTAAGGAGTTGCTGGAAATGTGAGGGTTCTAAGATATTTGTGTCCAAAACCTCAGGGACGAGTCTTTGGGCCGGGGGCAATCAGCCTGAAGGTTTGGGAACCCGGGAAAAGGAGAAGAAAAGGGGAAAATGAACGACGCTGATCAGAAAAGACGTCTCCCCGGGGAGGCACTAAATTAACTGCAGTTAATCACTTTTATGCTCAGAGCCTACATACAACAATAACTACCCCCTACTGGGCACTGTATGGGGGTGGTTTTTAATCCGGGGCCTTGTACAGCTTATAGTCACATATGGGGGTTTTCGGGTTTGGTCAGGGTTTTGGCAGGGTTATTTGGGGGCTTAAGTAATAAAAATTTTTGGGCTTGGTTTTGTAGAGGGTTTTTGTAACAAACACTTTTCGGGAGATTTTGCTCCAAGGTAGGGATGTTTTGGGGACTGTTTAGGGGGATTTTTCATATGAAGGGGAGAAGTTTTGAAAAAATAAATTTGTCATTGGTGATTTTTTTCAGTCCCGGGGACTGCCCGAGGGAAAGGGGGGAAAACTTTGTGGGGGGTGAAAAATTTTGACAAACAGAAGGGTTTTTTTTTCCCGAAAAAAAAAACCGCAGTTTTTCAAAGAGGCCCCGAAAAAAGTCGGTGAACCCCGCCCTACCCAGAAAAAAAACAAAGGGCCCCAGCCCCCGGGTGTTTAGGACCCTACAATGCCCCTGGTTTCATTAATTTTAAAAAAATGTTTGTTTTTTGAAGTTATGAAAATTAAAGTATTACTATCATGTATCCTATTTAAATATAATTAATTTCTTTTGGCATTAAGGAATTTACTGCATTTATCCCCATTTGGGGGAGAAAATTTTAAAGTTTTTTGGGTTGTTTTTCCCTTTTTTAGAGTATTGATTTTTTGGTTTTTAAAAGAATTTAATTTAAAAATAAAAAATCTGTATTTTAAAACATACAAACACTGAAAATCTCCCTCAATCTGGGGGGTCCATGCAAGATCTCACCCGGGGGTCCCAAAAAAAACCCCAAGAGCAGTGGGGCAAAAAACCCAGAACCCCCCACGGGGGGCCTAGCGCATGACCTTTAGAGAGCAGGACCAACGAACAAAGGCAAAACCCTCAGTAAAACATTACGCCACCCAGGGAGAAGCCCTTTTTGAAACCAAAGAACAACCCTACCTACTGTGAAGCATGGGGGGGAGCAAAAATCAGGGGTTTTGGGGTGTTTTTCCCCCCAAAAAGGGCCCGGATTACTGGTCCCTGTACATGAAAGAAAAATGGGCCCCTGTATCGTGATAATTTTTTAGTCCCAAAACCCCATCCATCACAAAAGGGGGTTAAGATGGAAAAAAATGGCTGGGGCCCTTTTAGCAAAGACAGTGATCCCAAACACAGTGCCAGGACAAAAGAAGGAGTGGCTTCGGAAGAACATTTTAAGGGCCTGGAGTGGGCTAACCCCCGTTCTCCAGATCTCAACCCCATAGAAAACCTTTGGAGGGAGTTGAAAGTCCATGTTGCCCAGCGACAGCCCCAAAACATCACTGCTCTAGAGGAGATCTGCATGGAGAAATGGGCCAACATACCAGCAACAGTGTGTGCCAACCTTGTGAAGACTTACAGAAAACGTTTGACCTCTTTCATTGCCAACAAAGGATATATAACAAAGTATTGAGAGGAACTTTGTTATGACCCTAATACTTATTTTCCACCATAATTTGCAAATACATTCTTTCCAAATCAGACAATGTGATTTTCTGGATTTGTTTTTTCATTTTGGGCCACGTGTATGAAAACTGTCTAGGTCTAAAACTTACTTTGTTACCCATAGCAACCAATCAGAGTGCCCGTTTCATTTTTCCAGAGCACTATATGAAATGGAAGGAAAGCTCTGATAGGTTGCTATGGGCAACAAAGTAAGTTTTAGACCTAGACAGTTTTCATACATGTGGCCCTTTGTCGTTCATAGTTGAGGTCGACCTATGATGTCAAATACAGGCCACTCTCATCATTTTAAGTGGGAGAACTTGCACAGTTGGTGGCTGACTAAATACTTTTTCCACCCACTGAATATAAGAATTCCTTCACTGGGAATTATTAAGAGATACCTGACAAAATCATGAAGATCAAGCTGCTCACATTGAGATTACTTTACATTGCTTGCATTAATAAAGATGAGTCAAGGTTATAGATGTATAGTCCCATAGATCCCTGAAGACACCAGTTCTCTGGTGAAACATGTCAAAGTGGGGGGGCTATAATTTCTGTTTTTTAACAATCTTTCTTTTAGTCCTCAATGCTCCAGTTACTGCATGCCTATACATATATACCTATTCAAAACGTGATAGATTTCATACTTGCATATCTGTCATTATAGTATAATCATGTGAATCAGTATAAGAGAGTTGTAGATAAAACTAGATAATAGTTAGAGTTTATATTCATATCTTAGAGCGATTATAATAAAAGGTTGTTGAAATTATGGATGTGTTTTTAAATTTACCTTTGGCATAGTAAATTGATAAACCTAATGACACCTTACCATTGTTTGTTGGTCCAGTGTTATTAGGATCTTAAGGTCAGTTTTTGGGTAGTTCACAGGGCAACCAGATGAGCCTCAACTTCCACAGTACAAGACTGATGGGACCTTTCTAAGATCTCAGGGTCTTATTGAAGCCTTACTCTGTAATTAAAACCAGTTCACCATCCAGCTACACATTAGATTTATTTCACAGTTCGATCTATCTTTTCTGGATTGATCCTCTGACAGTTATCTATACTCCTGCTTCAGCAAGGATATGATAGAGCCTCAGCACTTCTACACTAAAGATCAATATTGCAAATTTGTGCACATCATTTGGAATCAGAAGAAGCAATCTGTAGACCTCAGATCCTACCAATAGTCTCATCATAGGATCTGCCACTAATCTTCAGTAAGTTTTACTAGCCTTTTTTGGAGCCTTTAGGATCCTGCTGACTATTTAGCTCTGGAATAAGAGTTGGGAATTTTAGTCATTGGGATCGCCTAGTCCTTATGTTGTTGTTTTACAAGGAAGGTACTGCTAAGATATTTTCCCTCCTTCTTGCCTAAAATTTTATTGCAAATCTAAGGAAATCTCTATAATTAGTTAGATGTTTAGGAATTTACCTGTATAGTTAGATATCTACTTATACTATACTATATAGATACTATATAGTTATCTAATTATACTACCTCTTAGGAGATGAGAACCTTCTTGTTACATTCTCTAGAATTAACAAGGATGTTCTTTTCTCGGTTTGAGGAGATTACCTCCTATGCATACCCCTAACCAGAACTTGACATTCCTTTGCTTCTTATGGCACACAGCATTGGTCTAGCATCATTGTGCTGCTGACAGGACAAAAGAAAAACAAATTTACATTCTAAATCTTAAACTTTTTCTTATAGGTCAGCAATGCAATTTTTTGGATATTTATTATGTCTTTTAGAAATTCCGAGGAAGGTCTGATGCTCTGATCATTAGAAACTTGATTTCTGTTGTACAAATGAAACATTAGAAGAGTATGACTTGTGCATATTTGCAAATAAAGAGGCGTTTATAGCTGTTTTGTGAGTGCTGCTATCTAGGGCAGGGATAGAGATTAATGTATCTTAAAATTTAGATTGAAATGTAGGCAGGTAAAATCACCCGCATTACCCTTGACACAATAGTTATTCTTTTTATAAATACTCATGGGATTTGAAATCAATGGTGCATTAATTTTTAAATGGTGACTAACCTTTCAACAAGTTTTTGCATAAATCAATAGTACAAGTCAATATTAGAAACTTTGCAGTATATCTTATTGGGAAAAAATGTCTTTCTCCTATCTTCAGGCACCTCTCTGCCCCTTTCCTAACTTCATCATAACTCTGAAAAAGTGCACAGATGGTCCTAGTTATAGTATAAGGTTACAGCTGGCCATAGAAGTCTATGGAGAAGGAAGGGGAAGGAGGAGGCAGTTACATAGTGAGAGAGGGAAAAAGAGAGACACACAGAGAAGCTACTAAAAGTTCTAGAAATTGTTAAATCGTACACCAGTACTTGATTCTGTTTAATTTCCCCCATCCTGTTTCTGCTTTTTAGCATGTGCTTTAAAGCTATAGGGTAGCAGGAGTTCCCCGATTGTGTGTGATTTGTATATCAGACATTAATGTCACGGTTCACACCGCAGTCCCTGCCTGTGACCGTCGCCATGTCTGTGCCTGCCATTTCTCCGCTTTGGCTCCTTGTGCAGGGGTCTCGGTGGCCTATGCCCCATTGCATTATACTTGCGCGTCCTGGTTCCTTCTGCTGCAAGTGTTTGTACTTAGTACTCACCAACCCTCGTTCCTGCTTCCTGGGGTCTTGAGTGAGCACTGCACTTTCTAGGGCCTTTAAAGGGTCAGTGTCCCAATTGCCTGCTTCTTGACCTGTGACCCCTGGCTAAAAGAGGAACTTCCTGTCCTTGCTCCAGTGTCAGTTCATTGTGCATTGTGTTTTGTTCATCAGAGCTCCTGACTAGCTGGCTGCTGTTTATCTGCTGTCCTTGCACCTGTGCTTGTTCCTGCTGTTACCTGGTGTTGCACCTGTCCTGTTACCTGTTGTATTCCTGCCGTTGCACCTGTCTACTATCCTGCTAATGCATACGTTTACTCCTGCTGTTCCTGTCTGCTACCACCTGGGACCTAAAGTCTTCCTACAGCTAAGTATCTGTCACCATCACTCTCAGTGTCTGGTGTTCCTGTCCTTTGCGACGGGCTCCGGTGAAGACTGGAGGCCTTTTAGACTCCACTCCCTGGCGTCAATCTCCATATATTCCATCTCGCCCGTGGTGATCACAGTGGATCCACACCCGTTTACCAATGATCGATGTGTCACTGCCTACTGACACTGCCGGATTGTTACAATTATAGCAGGTAGGTTCCACCAACTAGCTCAGGGACAACTGAAAATTACACATATAGCATGTAGAGTAGAAACAAAGTATAGAATGCAAGATACAAATTATATTTAATGCTCAGAAATATTACTCCTCATCAAGATTGCCTCATCCATTGGGCAACTAGGCATTTGCCCAGGGAACATCACAAGAATAGAGTCCTCCAGGCGGTCAGATGCATGTCGCAGAATCCAGAGTAAATGCTTTCAATCTCTTGTCACCGCTGCCTATTTAACTGCTTGCTTGTTCTTCGGACAGGCAAACAGTTAAAATCCATGGTGGAGCAGAGCGCTGCAGGCTGTCTACAAAACGTTAGTGGGGTGTCCCAACGTAGGCAGTGTGTTAATATCACTATATCATGCTGCCTGTACCAGACCACAGCCAACTAGCTTTGCTGGCCACAGGCTACTTAAGCATGCGGACTACAAGGAGTCATAGACGGATCCTGACGCATTCGCCATGATGACGTCACAACATCAGGATACCTGCGCTGGGCCGTATTTAGGGGATCCTGCTGCTCATTAGGGTAACAGAGAGAAATGAGTTTTATTGTACTTCTTCCAAGTAAAGGGGCCACTATGACCATTATATAGAGGTATCACACATAGAACATTGTCTTAAATCAATTATTGTATTTATGTAAATAAAATATATTGGTCTCTATTCATAAAAACTGACAAGCAGCAGGACTGTCTGTTGCACATGCAACCAATCAGAGCTCAGCTTTTATTTTTCCAGAGCACTATATGAAATGAACGTTAAGCTCTGATTAGTTGCTACCAGCAACAAAGATAGTCTTACTGCTAGTTTTCATACATAAGGTGCACTTGGCCATGGTAAGAGACGTGGACTCATGTGGTGTCACGTTAGGTAGTAACTGATGTGATGTCATGTGGTTGGCCAGAGCCCAATGCACTGCCTGGGGCCGATAATGCTGTTAAGAAGGCCCTGCTCCTCAAATTACCTTAGTTACCTAAAATAAAAGGTACGCTTTAATCCTTTACATTGGGACTTGTAGATAGCAAGCTTATTTTATTTAACAAATAAGAATATTATTTGCACCGTAAATAGTAGAATTCTTTAGAATTGCAGGTAATGATATCATATTTTACATCTGTGGCAGGATGCTTTAGCGCTGTATAACAGGTAGACGCAGCAATCTGCTGTTATTGCCATTCAATGAATTCAAATGCACATTCTTGGAATTAAATGTAGCTATAAAATATGCAGAGATGAAAATAGGAGGCTCAAATATTAATCTGACAAATGTTTTCCACTCACTTGAGCTCAACTAAGGAATACACTGAGGGCACAGACACATGTACAGAAGTACAAGCATTCTTAAAGGGATACTAAACCTGCAGTCTACCATAATTTACATTGCAGCTGAACACAATTTATTGGTTCTTTGGAGAGTCATGTATAATTTTTGTATCTGCTAACTACCCTATTCTGAAATGGCTTCTGAATGACAAGAAGTTAAGACTTAAAAAAGAATGGCTTGTTCAATCAAATGAATAAAATAAAGGTTACACAAATAATAAAAGAGTAAAATATCTAAGCTTCAGTGCTAAACCTACTAAGAAAAGTGGTATTCCGATATAGAAAATAAGTATGTATATCCCTGTTCACTGCTATGGAAATGGAGAGAGTTGTACATGTGCAGCCACCTTTCTATTCTCTACGGCCATAACTGAAAGCTGCAGAATCCTATTTATCCACATGGAAATACAGTTTTAATGCAATTTGGCCCTACATGTGCAGCAAACAGCAAACAAAGATGGAAGCAACAAGGTCTAGCTTCAATCACAGTGGCCCCTCTGGAGGTCTCATTCCTTCACTCTCCTCTTAGCTAACATCACACCAGTGAAGAGAAGATCTGCACTAGGTAGTTCACATGGATTTCACAGTAGAATATCAAACTTTGCAGATGATACTAAGCTCTGTAACGTAATCAACACAATAGAGGACATTTTTTTATTACAAAGGGATCTGGATAAGTTGGAGGCCTTGGCAGAGGAATGGCAGATGAGGTTTAACAAAGAAAAATGCAAGGTTATGCATATGGGAAGGAAAAATAAATTCCATGATAACTTGTTAGGGCTTGTTCACACGTATACACTCCGTGTTACAAGCGCTTTTAGGATCCGTCTTGGGGTCCGCACTGTCGGTCCCCAAGATGGATCTAAACAATTAACAGTGAGTTTATCACTGCTGTCTATGCTGAACACGGAGCGGCGTTCACATGAGGGATCGCCGCTGCGTGTTTCGAAATCTCACTGCTAATTGTTTAGATCCGTCATGGGGACCGACAGTGCGGACATAAAAACTCAAATACAAAAACAGAAAATATTATTATTCTATGACACTTAAACCCAGTCTGGTACTCAAAACCAGAAAAGTCTAAACACCAATACAATGTGAACCATTTAGGGAGACTCATATATATCATATATATTCTAACCAGGTATGTTTTGATCACTCATGCTTAGTTGTCTCCACTGGGTCTTCTGGTATTCCTCCGGTTTATGTACACCCAATGCTCCTATATAGGTGTATAGGTTTGTAGAGAGTCAGAGTGCCATACTGACCCTATTGATATCCTTATCAGACCCTTCAAAAAAAGGGTTAATCGCCAAGAAAAGGGGCGGCCCCGTCCTCGGGAAGACTCACCCTATTTAACCCTGTATTCACGCTACAACAGCGCTTACACATATATAAAATGTACACGTATATATTTACCACCCCAATATATACATTACAAAACCTCACTCATTCCGGACCTCCATGCCGTCTCCCAAGATTTTTCACCCTATTGCCCAGTTCACTGGAACATGTTACCCCATGTGTTTAGGCACACTCACAAACCCTCACAGTTTTAAGTGCGCTCTGAAAACTCATCTTTATTAGACAAGCCTTCAAGATCCCTAATTGTCCACCCCCCCTAATTCTGTCACAGATTCGTCACTTCCTGCACTTTGGCACCCACAGGCACTTATCCCGTATATAGATGTTTTGGTTGGGATGGCAGGTATCATCCCCATTTATGTATACTACCCCATCTTTATGTAACATGGCTGGTCCATTGTAAACCAAGCACTTGTCATCTTTTGTTTCACCCATACACTATAATAGATTGTAAGCTCTTGCGAGCAGGGCCCTCACACCGCGTGTCTCATTTGTCAGTAGCTTTTTTGTCTGTGCTTATTCCCTCTATATTGTAAAGTGCTGCGGAATATGTTGGCGCTATATAAATAAAGATTATTATTATTATTATATATAGTCGAGTACTTAAATCTCGACGCGTTTTCCATTCAAACTGAAGGTTCATCAGGGGACAAAGATAACAGAAAATAAAAATATCAAATAAAAAAATTCTCCCACATAAAGGTAGCTATTTAGAAAGGTACTGGATAGTAGCCACAATGAGCTCATGGAACACCTCTGATATAGGGTGTCCTAGTGGACAATAAACTTAATTGTAGCAGCCAGTGTCAGGCAGCAGCTGCCATGTCAAACAAGATCATGGGGTGTATTAAAGGGGGCATAGATGTACATGATGAGAGCATTATTCTACCATTATACAAGTCACTGGTTAGACCACACATGGAATATTGTGTACTGTACAGTTTTGGGCACCAGTACACACAAATTACATAGTACTTTGAACAGGTTCAAAGGCAACATAAATAATACAAGGACTGGGTGGACTGCAATATCCAGAAAGATTAGCAAGATTAGGGTTATTTAGTTTAGAGAAAAGACGGCTTCGGGGGGACATAATAAATATGTTTTACTATACCATAGGTCAATATAGAGATCTCTCCCAAGATCTATTTATACCCTAAATTGTATCTAGAACAAGGGGTCATCCTCTACGTCTTGAGGAAAGAAGGCTTCTACATAAACATAGAAAGGGATTCTCTACAGTACTATAAGAGCAGTGAGACTGTGGAACTCTCTGCCAGAAGAACTTGTCATGGTGAATTCACTAACAGAGTTCACAAAGGGTCTGGATACATTTCTAGAGTGTAATAACATAACAAGTTATAGCGACTAGGATTCTGAAGAAGGGTGGCTTATCCAGAAATTTATTATGATTAGAGATGGGCGAATTTCTCAAAAATTAGATTCGGTCACTTCGCCGAATTTTCCGACAAAATTAGTTTCGTTCCGAATTATTGGGCACGAATCGCTTTAAAAAAGCAGCTATTTCCAGGTGCACAGACCCTGGGGTGCTGTAAAAGTTGTGCCATGCTTAAAAGCAAGGGAGTTTGGTTTTGGTTTCAACAATGGGGTTTTTTAGTATGACACGCAGATGACTCCGCCGCTTTAGAATCCTTTCACTATAAAATTCCCTGGGAAAAAAAGAGGGCAAAACGCCCAAAAAAACTCAAGTGGGAATGTACCCTGAAAAAGTCATGCCACGAAACGGAAAAAAAACAAGCTGAAGGTCAGGGGGCAAATTAGTGACAGGTGGGAGGTGACGGCGGGGCCACAGCAGCTGAGGTCAGGGAGTGGGACAATAATTTTGGGGGGCAAAAAAACGAGGGAAACCCCAGAGTGGACAAAGACTGAGAGCGGAGGGGCACGGCGGCAGCGATGAGGTCAGGCATGGCACAATGACATTCTGGAGGGGGCAAAAAAAGTATTAGGCCACAGAGTGGCCAATGATACAGTGTGGGGGTCACGACAGCAGCACAGAGATAGGCAGTGGACAATGACATTCTGGAGGCGGGAAAACAGTTTAGGCCCCAGAGTGGGACAATCACACAGTGGGAGGCACAGCGGCAGCATAGAGATCACAGTGGGACAATGACAATCTGGAGGGGCAAAACAGTATTAGGCCACGAGTGGCAAACACACAGGTGGAGGTCCAGCGGCACAGTTGGATCAGGCAGTGGCACAATGACATTTGGGGCGGGAAAAAAAGATTAGGGCCCCGAGTGGCACAAACCAGTGTGGAGGGCACGGCGGCAGCAGTATAGATCAGGAGAGGGACAATGAATTCTGGAGACGGCAAAACATATTAGCCACAGAGTGGACAAAACACAGTGTGGAGGTCCGGCGGCGCAGTATGAATAGGCAGTGGGACAAAGACATTCTGGAGGTGGGAAAAAAGGGGGAAACCACGAATGGACAATGACTGAAGCGGGGTCACGGCGCAGCAGCATGAGGTCGCAGTGGCACAATGAACAGTGGGAGGGGCCGGGAGGAGTCACGCAGCGCAAAAAGGCAGAGAGTGGACAAAGACCCTTCTGGGGTGGCAAAACAGTATTAGGCCCAAAAGTGGCCAATCCCACAGTTGGGGGTCACACGGCAGCATATGGATAGGGAGTGGCAAATGACAATTGGAGGGGGCTAAACAGTTTAGGCCCAGAGTGGCACAATC
>JAODAL010061961.1:0-20019 GCA_025379985.1 Phyllomedusa bahiana | reverse complement strand
GGGGGGGGGGGGGGGGCGAAATTCTTCACCTCGCCCTGAGTGAAATTTAGCCGAGGAACTGCCCTGGCAGGGGATATAGGAACACATGCATCCCCTCTGCTATAAGCATACACAGCAGCTTCGAAGACCTCTCTACACTCGTAGATCAGCCCTCTCCTGCAACAGACCTAGGCAGGCACACACTGGCAGCAAACTCCCTCCCCCTTGCTGTATAGAAGTTATGGAGCTGCCTGTGTGCTGAGGGGAGAGGAGAAGGGGAGCGAAGAGACAGACCAAGAAGCACCCCCCTCAATTCAACTCAGGCTCACTGCCCGGGACTGAAAGCTTTAATGAGACAACTCCTTTAAATCATTTCATAGTTTTTCATTTAAATATTCATGCTAGTTTTATGTCAAACTATGTGTGAACTGTGATGGCCCACAAATCACGGCCTGATGGCTGCTAGATAAGACACAGAAATACTGACCCCCTCTGTACACTCACAAGTTTTTCCAGATAGTTGATGCTTGACCTGCTGTAAATGACTTTCTGCTTATATTGCATTTTTTTTTATTGTTAAGAATTCTAAGATTCTTTGAAGGCCAGGTCTTTTGTGTATAAAAGTCTGTGAATTTTCAAATTTCTTGTAAAAACATCATGTCTAAAGAAGGGAGCTAGTTCTCTCGAAAGCTCACCATCAAATATACTCAGTTAGCCTGAAAAAGGTATCGCCTGTTTTCTTCACTGTTCTATAGTTTTGCATTGTCATTTTCTCTAAGAAATAGCTGGTTCACTTTTTGTATCTTTTCTTACTAAAAAGGCGGCAAGTGTTCATTTCTTCTGTAGCACTACCCAGAAGAAAAGTAAAGCATTCCACAGTTCCCACAAAACTGTTAGGTCCTATAGAGTGAGTGACCCTCTTTGCAATTGTTCTTTGCTGGGACTAATTAGTTTGGGTTCTGCGCAGCTTTTCCTCATTAACTCAAAATGCTATAATACAGTTAAAAATGACGAAAACACCACAAAAAATATCTGCTTGCAAAAGTTGCTCATTACCTGATGGACTTCAATTGAATATCTGAATCCCATTCCTCCCATTAAAGTTACTATGCATGCACAGAAAAGCTGCACTATCCAGCATGCCTCAACCACTGGTGTAGTTAATGGGCTGCAGTATTTTATTGTGTAAAAGAAGTAAACATAAAAAATATATATAAATTATATATAAGGGATCGCTGTAATCATATCAGCCTGCTGAGTAAAAGTAACATTTATACCATTTATACCCAGTGACCCAGAGACCACTGTAAAAATAAAAAAACACTACCAGGATTGCTGTATTTTGTTCATCGCACCTCCCAAAATTGTTGGTAAAAAGCGATCAAAGTGTCATATGACTCCAAAATGATACCAATGAAAATGTCAACTCATCCTGCAAAAAACACGCCTTTAATCAGCTCCATACACAAAAATAAAAAAGTTATGGCTGTCAGACTGACGACATAAAAGTGCAATTTATCCCTCTTGTTTACAGCCCAATGCTAAAAAAAAAAAAAGTAAAACACCTGTGGGCCCAAAATGCTCAAAATGCTCAATACACCCCTGAGGGTTGTGGAATCCAAAATGGGATGTCTTCTGTAAGGTTTCCCCTTTTCTGGTACTTTGGGGGCTTTGCTAATGCAACATGGCACCCTCCAAAATCTGTGTCCCAAAAGCCAAGTAGCGCGCCCTGCCATGCACTCAAACAGCAGTTTCCACCCACATATAGGGTATAGCTGAAATTGCATAACACATTTTGGGGTGCTTTTTTCCAGGATTTCTTGTGAAAATGAAAGTTTTCAGCTTAAATTGCAAATTATTAGAAAAAATTAAATTTTCCATTTTTACAGCCTAATGCTTAAAAAAATCTGTGAAACACCTGTGGGATCAATATACTCACTACAACCCTCGACATACTTCTTAAGAGATGTAGCTTCCTAAATGAGGTCTTTTTATGGGTGTTTATTAAGCTTTAGCACCTTGGGGTGTCTGCAGACTTCAGATGGTGTCTAAAAAAGTCCTAATAAAAATAAGACCACAAAATCAAGTAGGTGCTCCTTCTATTCTGAGGCTTGTAGTTCAGTTAAATAGTGTTCTAGGACCACATATGAGATATCTCTAAAAATGGCAAAATAGGGGGAATCAATGTGGAGTTTCCGTGGTACAATGTACTGTGTTCCAGTGAATAATGGATTAAAATGTAAAATCTGCAAAAAAGTGACATTTTTAAACTTTACCTCCACTTTACTTTAATTTCTGTAAAACACCTGGAGGGTTAACAGACTTCCTAAATGCTGTTTTGAATACTTTAATGGGTGCAGTTTCTGAGATTGAGTCATTTATGGGTGTGTCTAATATACAGGCCCTTCAAGCTACATCAGAACTGGACTGGTCCCCCAAAAAAATGTTACAAATTTTCTTGAAAATGTGAAAAATTGCTACCAAATGTATAAAACCCCTAATGTCGTTGCTAGTTCTATTTCTTTATGGTATAATTATCTGTTTTACATCCAAAAAATTTTTGAAGTTTGAAAATTGCAATTTCATGAAAATTTTGATATTTTTCACGAATGAAAAAAAGGGCTGCATTTTTTTACTTAAGTACTATGTGTCACACGAGAAAAGAGTCTCTGAATCACAGGTATACTTTAAAACCATTAAACGCTAATCCCACATAAATTTGACACATTAGATTTGAAAAATTAGGCTTTGTCTTAGAGTTCAAAACTGGCTGCAGCGGTAATGGGTTAAAACTGAAAATTGTGGCCCTTTGAAAAGTAGTGAGCGAGGTGTTGTAGAGGGTGATTGTGGAGAAAGTAAAGCTATGAAACTATTTTTACCCCCCATATTTATTGAGGAAAATGACCTTGCTGTTGATGCAGAGGGATTAAGTAAACTTCACCTAAAATGTTTCCTAAGTAATATGATGGGCCCCCTTTTTTGGAACATTTATGGGCTGTATAGTAAGGGTTTGTATGTTCCAAAGGATTGACGCATAGCAAATGAGGTGCCAATATTTAAAAAGGGGTCAAAAAGTGATCCTTGGAAACCATAGGTCAGGAGTTTAACCTCTGTTGTGGGCAATTTGTTTAAAAGTTTTATAAAACATGCTATACTGGAGTATAGGTTATTTCTAGACTGCATCAGGTGAGACATTGGGTGTCTTATATTGAATTTTTCTAAAACATTGATACTGTGCTAACATAAAAGGTTGATAAGTAAAATGGGGCATGCCTGAAATTGGGGGAAAATGTTTGCAAAGGGGTAAGTAACTGGCTCAGTGATGGAAAACAAAGGGTGGTGAATAATGGCACGTACTCAGACTGGAATCCCTGTTACTAAGGGGTGCCACAGAGGTCATTACTGGCCCTATTCTCTTAAATATATTTATTAATGACCTTACCGAAGGATTGTATAGTGAATATTAATATTTGCAGATTATACTGAAGTATGTAAAGTAATTAACATAATAGAGGTAAAAATCCATTCCATGATTACTTGTTAAACAAAATTCTGGGTTAAAGTTTCATGGAGAATGGAATTTTTTTGGACAGTAACAGTGAGTGTCAAGCAGCTGCTGCCAAGGCTAATAGGTTATGGGGGTGTTATTGAAAGGGGCATATATGCTCTTGATAAGACATCGTTCTCCCATTATACAAGTCACGGTCAGACCACACATGGATTATTGTGTACAGTTTTGGGCACCAGTGCACAGGAAAGACGTTCTAGAGCTTGAACAAGTTCAAAGGCGGGCAACAAAAATAATAAAAGGACTGGTTGGACTACAATACCCAGAAAGATTAGTAAAACTAGTGTTATGTAGCTTAGCGAATAGACTGCTTTGGGGTGCCATAATAAATATACCAAAGGTCAACATCTCTCCCAAGATCTATTTAAAACCTAGGGCTGTTTCTAGAACAAGGAGGCATCGTTTGCATCTAGAAAAACGAAGGTTTGTACATAAACATAGAAGAGGATTCTTTACTGTAAGATCAGTGAGACTGGAACTATTGCCAGAGGAAATTGTCATTCTGAATTCACTAAGAGAGTCCAAAAGGGGTCTGTATGCATTTCTAGAGTGTAGTTACATATCAAGTTATAGTGACTATGATTCTGGAGAACGGTTGTTTATCCAGGTCGTTTCGTGAAGGAAATTTTTTTTCTCCTAAAATGAGAACAATCGGCTTCTGCCTCATGGGTGTTTTTACCTTTCTCTGGATCAAAACTACAGCACAATAGGCTGGACTGGATAGACTTTTGTTTTTTTTTCAGCCAAACTATGTAAGTTTCTCTGGTACCGTGTATGGCACTCGTATGGTAAAGGCTTAAATGCTGAGTGTCCACACCATATGCAGTGGGGACTGGCTGTAATGCATAGCCAGGCCTTTGCTGCGGCAGCTGGTTCAACCCAATGTCCGTGGCATTTAGGTGGTTGACAAAGCAATTGGACTCCCTCTGTCATAGCAAGCAGAGGCCAAATGTCTTCCAGGCCTGCTATGTATAGGAGCCTATTAGGTTCTGCACATACAGTTGAAACCAGACGTTTACATACACTATAAAAAAAGACACATATGCATGTTTTTCTAACTATCTGACATGAAATCAGAATAAACCTTACATGTTTTAGGTCAATTAGGATTACCAAAATTATTTATATTTGCCAAATGCCAGAATAATGAGAGATAATTTTTAAGGCATTTGTATTACTTTCTGCAAAGTCAAAAGATTACATACACTAGGATTACTATGCCTTTAAACAATTTGGGACAGCCCATATGATATGTCTTTGGAAGCTTCTGATAGGTTTATTGGCAACATCTGAGTTAATTAGAGACACACCAGAAACGCACTGCTTCTGTGTGTAGCATCGTGAAAAAGTCTAAAGAAATCAGCCAAGAGATCAGGAAGAGAATTGTGGACTTGCACAAGTCTGGATCATCCTTGGGTGCAGTTTCCAGATATCTGAAGGTGCCTCGTTCATCTGTACAAACAATTATACACAAGTACAAACAAGATGGGAATGTCTAGTCTTCATACTGCTGAGGAAGGAGACGGGTTCTGTGTCTCAGAGATGTAAGTGCTTAGGTCTGACATATGCACATTAATCCAAGAGCAAAAGCAAAAGACCTTGTGAAGATGCTGACGGAAGCTGGTAAGATTGTGTCATTATGCACAGTGAAACAAGCACTGTATCAACATGGACTGAAAGGCCACTCTACCAGGAAGACGCCATTACTCCAAAAGAAACATATAAAAGCCCGATTAATGTTTGTAAATGCACACAGGAACAAAGACCTATATTTTTGGAGACATGTCCTGTGGTCTGACCAAACTAAAATTCAACTCGTTGGCCATAATGACCACCATTACATTTAGAGCAAAAAGGGAGAAGCTTGAAAGCCTAAGAACACCATGCAAACTGTGAAACACGGGGGTGGTAGCATCATGTTGTGGGGTTTGTTTTGCTGCAGGAGGGACTGGTGCACGTCACAAAATAGATGGCATCATAAGAATAGAAGATTGTGGCAATACTGAAGCAACATCTCAAGACTTCAGCCAGGAAGTTAAAGCTTCGGCAGAAATGGGTCTTCCAAATGGACAATGACCCGAAGCATACTGCCAAACTGATTACAAAGTGGTAAAGGATAACCAAGTCAATGTTTTGGAGTGACCATCACAAAGCCCTAATCTCAATCCTATTGAAAATTTCTGGGCAAAGCTTAAAAGGCAGGTGCGAGCAAGGCGACCGACAGACATGACTCAGTTACACCAATTCTGTCAGGAGAAATGGGCCAAAATTCCTACCAACTATTGTGAGAAGCTTGTGGAAGAATATCCAAAACATTTGACCCAAGTCATGCAGTTTAAGGGCAATGGTACCAAATACTAAAATATTTATGTATGTAAAGTAAAGTTTGTAAACTTTTGACTTTGCAGAAAGTAATAAAAATGCCTTTAATTCTCTCTCTCTCTCTCATTATTTTGGAATTTGGCAAATATAAATAATTTTGGAAATCCTAATTGACCTAAAACTGGTAAGGTTTATTCTGATTTCATGTCAGATAGCGAGAAAAGCAACCTATGTGTCTTTTTATATATTGTATGTAAACTTCTGGTTTCAACTTTACAAAGTCTAATAGGCTGACTGTGACATACAGTATAACACGTAGCAAAACAGTAAAGTATTGCTATGTTTTATAAAAGTGATTGCATAGTCCTATAATTTAAAAAAAAAAAAAAAAAAACCTAAAACCTTAATTCCCCAATAAAAACCTTTTTTTTCTTTAATAAAAAAAAAAATACACATAAAAGGTACTGTCACGGCAGTCACATTCCAATCTATAAAAGTATTGTTGTTTAACTCCTTAACGACTGCCCACCGTCTGTAGGTCGTCTGTCTGCAGCAACACCAAAAGACATCGCTGTAGATAAACCGGCTTTGCGCCTCGGAACAGAGCTGTAGTTGACAGCTGTGTTCCTAGAGCAGTCTGTGTATGCGCCAGGAAGTGTTGGAAACCTCCGATCCCCGGAGCTTAACCCTTTGATTTCCACGGTCTGTGATCACGGCATAATCAAAGTGCATTCCCCTATTCCATTGGGTGTCTGGGGAATATCTGTACTGTCGGCCTTGGGGACCTGTAATAACCCCAGGGCTGTCTGTATAACAAGTCTGCAGTCAGGGCAGGTTGTGTGCTGCCCTGACAGCTGCCTGTGTTACAGAAGGTAATATATTCGCATACATGAATATGTTAATATATTACTAAGTGTAAAAAAAAAAGTAAAATCATTATACCAAAATGGGATAAAAAAAAAAAACCTTTAAAAAGTGTAGAAAAAAATAAAATAAATCATAAAATAAAAAAATTTAATAAAAAAGCTACTGTGCATACGTTACACACAAAAAGAAACAACCCTACACATATTGGGTATCTACATGACCATAATAACATGAAGAATTCATCTAACAGATCTGACTGTGTGCAATGTGAATGGTGTTAACCCCTTACCGACCTATGACATATGAGTACGTCATAGCGCCGGTAAGCGGCTTTGAAACGGGATTGCGGCGCGATCCCGTTTCACAGCCGCCAGGTGTAAGCGGCTAATTACAGCTAAGACCCGGCGGTTTCAGCGCAGGCGGGCGGCGTCAGCTGCCTGCACTGTTTAACTCCTTAGACGCCGTGGCAAAGATGGCTGCGGCGTGTAAATGAATGAAAAATGGTGCCACACACCGTTCTTCAGTCCGATCGGGACATCAGCGGTGAGATCGCTGAGTCCCAATCGGCTAACATAGCAGCGGGAAGCCTTGTGCATGGCTTTCATCGCTGCCATGTTTTGAATTTCCCCACTTCCGGCCATAGGCAGGAAGTGGGGAAACCACCATCTTGGTACAGCCTATTGCATTATCTATGCAATGCATTAGGCTGTATTAACGATCGTGCCCCCTAGTGGTGAAGCACAATAGGGGGACTCAATGTTAAAGTAAAAAAAATAAAGTTTTAAAGTACAAAAAAAATTCCAAACGCCAAAATTGTGTTTTTTGATCATTTTACCTCGCTTAAAAATTGAATGAGTGATCAAAAAAGTCGCATGCGTTCCAAACTGCTAGCAATAAAAGTACGCTTCAGCCCGCAAGAAATGCACCCTCGCTGACGTCCGTATTGGTCGCACAAAATGGCGCCATGGTGCAAATTTCAAAAATAGAAAATGTTTGCAATTTTTTTACAGTACCAAAGCATAACGGAAACCCTACATGTTTGGTATTGCCGGATGCGTATCAACCTGTAGAATACAGATAATACCTCTTTTGTACCGAGGAATAAATCATTAAAAAAACTCCACACATATGGCCAATAGTTTTTTTTTCACATTTGCCCACTTAGAACTGCGTTCCAGTATTCTATAGTAATATGATAACACCTTAATACATTTTGTCGCAAATAAAGCCTCGGTCTTATGAGGTGAAAATAAAAAGTAGGCTTTCAGAAGTCAGGAAATATTTAGAGCAATATATCGGCCGTCGAAGGGTAAAAGTAATAAAAAAAATGTGCACTAATTTATTTGTAACCTAATACTACGCCACCAAAAATACTTCTCCTGGATAAAACAAGTCCTCATACAACTGTGTCACTTAAAAGATAAAGTTACAACTGCTGAAAGGCAATGAGGTTAAAACTACAAAATTTAGCTGGTCATTAAGTACTTTTCAGGCCTTTGACTTAAGGGGTTAGTCTGTACAGTGAAAACAGCGAAAAATAAAATCCATGCCAGAATTGCCTTTTTTTTTTCCATCCAGCCTCACAAAAATTTGGGAAATTAAAAAGGCGGGAAAAAAAATTTTCCCTCCCGACATAAAAATTTATGAACTTATCCTGAAATTTTAAAACCCCCTTTAAAAACCCAAAAAAACCCCCCAAAACCGAAAAAAAGGGGAAAAAAAAAGGGTTTTGATTTTTGGGAAGGGAAAACAAAAAAAAAAAAACATGATTTTTTTAAGTGGCAATAATCATTTATGGGTGCAAGGAGTGTACTGTAAAAACGAGGTTTTGGGTTTTTAAAAGAAAAGGGCGTGCCTGTAAGAGGGGAAATTTTTGACACTACCATAACGTTGGGTTTAAATGGTTTCAGATTTGTGATAAAGGGACCAATTTGGTCTAAAATTTTGTAAGAAATTATTATGTTAGCATTTAAATAGATTGCTGTTTTTTTTTTTTTTTTTTTATCAAAAAGTTTTTATTGGTTTTTAAATTAAAAAAAAATTTTCAAACAACAAGGGGGGAATATAGCCCCGGGATTAAAATTTATTTCCCAGTTTGGTATATTTAAAAACAATGGGGTTTAATGACGGGTTAGTTTCCTTAAGCGGGGGGAAAAACGGTAAAATTGATACAAGAAAGGTTAAAAAAAAACGACAAATGTTTTATTAAAAATTTACGATGTGTGTGAGTTGGGAAAAATCGTTGAACCCGGGAAAAGGAAAAAATTTAAAGTTTATTATTTTAATTTCGTTTTATGGGGGTGTTTAGGAATGGACAAGACATATTACCAACACAATCAAAAAACCTTTTAAAAGGGGGTTCAATCTTAGAGAGATTTAAAAATCTGTCTCTATTTTTTGATTTTTCCCCTTTTATGCTAAAGAGTCCATTGGACCCTTTTAAAAATTTAGTTAAAAGGGCCTTTAACTGTAAACAAAGAAACACATTTTTAAGGAAGGAGGGGGGGGGGGAAAAGGGGTTTGGATTTGGGGGGGGGGGGAAAGGGAGGGGAGGATTTTGGGAACCCACACGTTTGTATCCCAAGTTTCCTTTGGGTCCGGTTTCCCAATTTAGGATGGAGAAAATTGTTTGGCGTCCATCCAGGGGTTAAAAGGGGTTTTAAAAAAATTTAAAGGTCTTATTTTCCCTAAAAGCTAAATTTTTTAATATGAAAAATTTTGTGGAAAATTTTTATGTCCGAGACATTGAAAGGTTTGGGGCATTTGGGTTTAAACCTTCCATTTTTTTTGGCAAATAGCTATTTTCTGGCGCGTTGGAGTATGTGACATACCTTTTGGGTTTTAAAAAAGGGAAATTGTATAAATGTCGATCGGAACGGGAAAAATTCCCTGGGGTTTCGGGCCCATGTATTTTTTGCAAATTTTGGGGGACATTTTCAATTTTCCTCCACCCCAAAATTTGTTTTATTTAAGGGGGCCCAAAAACCAGAATATATGTAGAAACGTTCCCGGGCCCTACAAAACCCCCACGCAGCCAAAAGTGGGGAGACGGCCCGGGTTTAAATAAATAAGTTTTCCCGAAGGGGGGTTTTGGGTCCCAAACGGGGTTAAAAATTTTTTGATTGTTTTTTTGAAGCGGGCCCCGAGGTGAGGATTTTTTGGGCCCATTGGGGGCCTCAAACCCATGGTTAGTGGGTTAAAATTTCCCTCCTAATTCTTTTCCCATTTGAATATATCTGTTTTGAAAATTTCTTATTTTGTTGGTCTTTAAGGTTGTATATCAATCTGGGAACCCCTTTTGGGGGAATTTTGGAAATTTTTCCTTTTTAGAAAGGGGTTTAAAATTTTGGGGTTAAAGAATTTTGGTGGCCCAAATAGAATTGTCTTTTTTGGGGAAAAGGGGGCCCGTTTGATTTATATTGGAAGAGGCCCCTACCCTTCCCCTTTATATCGAGATTAAAAGAGGGGAAAAAAAAGGATTTTTAAAGTTCGTTGATTTTTTAAAAATCTTGAATTTTGGTTATCCCTTTGTTTTTTCCCAGTTGGTTAAGGGGGAATGTAGGGGAAAAGCTAAAAACAATGTTTGGGATGGGCCCTAAAATTTCCCGTAGAGGCAATTTTTGGGGAAGGGGCAGCTGGGTTCCCATGACCCAATATTTTGGGAATTTTGTGATCGGCAGGGGTGGGGGGGATGTAAAGTATTTGGGAAAAATTTGGAAGGGGTTGAGTACCCAAAGCCCTCAAGGGGGAAAAAGGTATTAAAAAATTTAATGCCCCCAGGGGAAGCCCAAAAATTTATCTTAGTTTGGGGGCCCCCCAAAATGCGGAAATTTTGAGGGATTACAATCGAAATTTTGGAAAGGTTTTTTATGAGGAAAGCCAAAGCCTCCTGCCGTTCACTTTTTAAACCCTAATGGTAAAAATTTCCCGGGGGGGACGGTTGTGATTTCCTTTTGAAATTTTTTTACATTTGAGTTTGGGAAACAAGGGGGGAACAACAAAATTCAAAAGGGGTATGGGTAGGGGTTCTTGGGAAAATTTAGAGGTTTTTTTTGGGGAGTATTATCATTTTTTAAAGGAAAAATTCCCTTCCCCGGGCCAAGAGTTGTTATTTAGAGATTCTATCAAAATTTTTTTTGTGGTCGTGTTTTAAAGGGGTGGGGAGTTTGGCTTTTCCCTAGCCCGGAGTTTTTTCCGGGTTTAAATTTGGGATACCAAAGTGGGAAAAAGCGATTTTTTTTTGCCTTTGGGAAAATTGGGAAGGAGGTTTTTTAAGGGTGCGGATTTTTTTGGGGGCAAAGGGAAAAAAAATAAAAAAAATAGTGATTTTGGAAAAATTTAATTTTATAGAAAGGGAAAAGTTCACTGAATTTTTCAAGGGTTTTCGATTATGGGGGTTAAAAGAAGGGGAAGGATTGGCCCATCGTCGGTAATGTAATCTGCAAAGAGAGAGAAAACTTTGGGAAATTTGTCCTATTTGATCCCCGGTTTGGGGGGTTTTAAACCGCGAATGGATTTTGCAAGGGGTTCTATGGGAGTACAAAAAAAAGTGGGGGAGGGGGACAACCTTGGCGTTTTCCGTTTAGAAATTTGGAAAGGTTTGGCCCAAAAAAATTTAAATTGTGGGACCCTTTGCGTAGGGGGGGGGTATAGAGTGATTGAATGGTGAAAATTGGGGCCCTTTTAACCCCAAATTTTTTAAAAAAAACCTTTTGGGCAAAAAAACCCATTTTGACCCTATTCAAAAGCCTTTTCTGCGTCCAAAAAATGGGGAGCAGAAAAGGCATTTTAGGGTTTTTCCTATAGGGTGTTTTAATTTTGAAAAAGTCTTCTGGTAGGTCGGGGGCCTGGGCCCCTTTGATAAAAGCCCCCCTGGCCCGTTTTGATTTAAGTTTGGTAGGATGTTCCCCAACCGGTTCGCAATTTTTTAGCGAAAAATTTTTGGTTTCAGAGTTTAACACCCGGATTGGTCTAAAATTAGCAGGTTTTTCCAGGGGACTTCCCCGGTTTTTGGGTTTGTAAAACTTTTAGAGGCTTGCAGTTTTTTTGGGAGGAAAGGGTTTTCCCCTCTGTCATAGCTAAATTGTATCTATCGGCCAGGTGGGGGTTCAGGATGGAGGACAAGGACTGGAAATCTTCGTTAGAGAAGCCGTTTGGGCCCCGGGGTTTATTTTTTAGGAAGAAGTATACTGTGGGGAGTTTTTGTCTAAGAGAAAAGGGGCGTTGATTTTGTCTAAAAAGGGTTTTTAAGGTAAAGGGGGAGATGAAAGGGGGGATAAAAAAATTTTTGGGTTTCAGTTTTAAAGAAGGAGGTGAAAATGGAGGGTTTTTCTTTTAGGTTGTATAGTTTTTGTGTTAAAAGTCGCTGAACGATCTGCTATTTGGGGCTGTGGAGCGTTAATTTTTGTGGGAGCCGTTTTTTGGGGATGTAAGGAAGGGGAATATTGGAAAAAAATTTTTGGCGAAAACCCAAAGGGTTTTCCCATTGGCCCCTAACCTTTGAAGGGGTTTTTTCAGGGGACTTTTTAATTTTAAATTAAAACTTTTATTTTTTGGGTTTATTGTTAAAAATTTTTTTCCCTAAAGGGGTTCCCCAAGGGGGGTGCCTGTTTGTTTTAATTTTAAGGGGTTTTTTAAGGCCTTGGGGGGGTTTTTTTTTTGTTTAGATCCAGGGGGGATTTTGAGTTTTTTTCCAATTCATCCCATTTTTGAGTCTTTGTTTTTTAGTTTTTGAAGGAGGTTGTATCAAGATTGCTCTATTTTTGCTTTATGAGCGTTCCAGAGGGCAAAGGGGGCTGGGCGCCGGGGGTTTGGTTTAGCGTTTAAATATGATTAAGGTGGTTTTTTTGAAAAGTTTTTGGGTGGCAGGGTCGGGGCAACATCCTAAGTTTTTTCTTCCAGGAGAATGGTTTTGGCCCCCTATTTTTCCATTTTTTAAAGAAAAAGGGGGTTTTTAAACGTGATCCGACCAAAAGGGTTTTAATGCCAAAATCACATTTCCAAAAAATCTTTGTTTTTACCCATTGGGCCAAATAGAAACCCTGTTGATACGAGGGAAGGAAAGATGTCTGGCCGGGGGTTTAAAATGTGTAATTTTCCCTTTTCCTGGCATTTGGGGGCTTCCAGGGGAAACATAGGGGAGAAAATCTCTCTAACCAAGAGTGGGGGTCTTGTGACCCCTTTCTGCCCTGAGGATGAGTCCAAAAAGGGGGGGTTTTGGGGGACTAAATTAAAAACCCGCAAGGGAAAGGGGGGTTCCCTTTAAGGAAATGGATTGAGCTTTTTTTCGTATTTTATTTATGAATCCTTTAATTTTCTGAGAATTGGGAAACGTATGGGTTTTTCTATTAGTGAATTTGAAAAAATTGAGTTCGCAAACTAAAAAATTTTTGGCCTACCTTTTAGGGTCAATTATTTTATTAATTGGAGGTTTTTTTCCAATTTTATTTGATCGCTATGAGGGCCCCCACTTTTTTCTTATCTAAGCCCAAAAAAAAAAAACAAAATTTGGGGAAAGTGTTTGTGACAAAGTCTGTGGGAAAATTTCTTTGGGGGGAGGTGGGGGTTTCCCGGGTGCCACAATTTTCCGAGTGTAGTTTTTGTTTGCTTCCCCCCCACAAAATGGAACGTTTTTTAAAGGGGGGTTTTTCAGCCCTCTTACTTTAGAGATAAAATATTGAGCGCCCCTTTAGGTTTTTGGGGGAAAATATTTGTTTTAGAGGGGGTTTAAAACCTTTGTATTATGAAGGGCTGGTTTATGGCAAAAATTGTATTGTTGGGGACCCCGGTGTGGTTTAGGGGTGGAGAGGGGGGGGGGGAGAGAGGGTAACAAATAAAAATCAATTTTTTATAACCATTTAAACAGGCAGTAGAGTATGCTAAACTCCGGGGGGGGGGGGGAATTTTTTCAAAAAACAGTATACGTTGAATTTTTTTTATCAAGGAAATTTTAAAAACTTTGCCCGTATGGGTAAGAATATAGCTCTTTTTTTTTGGGGGTCATTTAATTTCGGTGGGGCCATCTTTAGGAATCTTGGGGACGGCGGGGCCCAGTTAGGAAAGTTTTTAAAATTTGACGCAAAAAATCCCTTGGAGGGGTAGTTTATGGCCCGGGTTCCGGGGGGAAAAATTTATTTTGGGATCTGCCCCTCTTTTCGCTGAGAAAAGTTTTTGTTTTGGGGTTTTCCCCCTCGGTTTAATTTTTTGTTGTTTTGGCGGAGCGTGAAAATAAAATTGGGGCGAATCGTTTTTCTAGCGGGGCCGGGGGGTATTTCGACAGTCGGCGAAGATTTTTTAAACGATTTAGTGTGGGGGTGGGAAACTGATTAAGTTGTCTGGGTTTGGCTTGAAGGAAAAGTTATCTTTGAAAATGATAAAAGTGAAACCCGGCCAAAACATTTTGCAAGGAACAGTTCCGGGGGGGATGGGGTCTAGGTAGGGCGGTGGGCTTGTCAATAATCAAGTGGGGTTTTGGGAGCAGTTTTGGGAAACAGGGCTTTTGGTAAGGGTTGAAAAGGGATGCTGGGGGTTGGAATTTGGAATTGTTTCGGAATGCCTCTAAATTTGAGGTTTTTTTTCGTCGGGTTTTGTCTTTAGGCGGCCAATTTTTTTTTTTGATTTTTTTCCAGTTTCTTTCCCCGGTTTTTGTGCGCATCCACTAACTCGTTATGGGCCTGGGGGAATTCTTCAATTTGATTCTAAATTTTGGGGGACTTTTTAACCCCTTGCGTCGTTTTTGGTTTTTCAGCAAAAGAGATGCGCTTGTAGTGAAATTTTTTAAAAGGGTGTACGGAAAAGGGGCCCGAAACATGTTTCCCTTTTGCAAAAAATGGGGAAATGTCTTGGTTTGCAATTTGGAAAGAGTCCCAAGGGGAAACTGGGGGAAATCTTCAGATCTTTTGGGTTTGTAGAGGACTTTAGGAGGACAAATCTCATGCTCTGTGTTTGAAAATCTTGCTCTCTGCTTGAGCGGGCTGCTATTAATGGGATCCACAACGGGTACAAAGGGATGATCCGAACAGTCTTCCATGTTAGAAATGGATTGAGTAGAATTGGCGCTGGTCTTCTTCATTGGAGGGGAGGCTGTGCTTGGGGATGGGTTATGTATTTGGCAGAGCTCCGAATGGTTTTGATTGGGAGGGGGAGCCAGTAGATTCAATGAGCACCAAGTCTCGGGGGGGGTATGAGTGTGGTTGAAGATTGTTGGTCTTTTGTTTTACCCCTCGCTCAAGGCCCCCCCTTAAATTTTTGGGGTGAAAAAAAATTTTTTAATTTAGAGGTTCCCCTTTTTCTTTATTTTTTTTAGGGGGGCCCAAATTTTTTGCTAGAGGCTTGGGGAAATGGGGTTTTTAGAGCAATTTTAGGGAACTTTGTCGGAAAAATGGGGTTTTGGGCAGCTGAAATTTGTGGCCCCCAGAATAAACTATTTTGGAAAAATTGGGGTTTGGTTGTTGCTATATCCAGGGCATAATAGTCGTTAGGAGTTAGCCCATGGTAGGAAAAGGGGAATTTGGCTTTTTTTTTTGAACCCAGGGCTTTTGGTTTTTGTCCGTCCGCAATAAAAATATAACTTTTAACTATTAAATTTTAATGGTAGCTCCCGATTTATATCAAGCTATACTGGGGAAAGTTGAGATTAAAAATGGTGATTTCCCTTGTGAGGGGCAAAAACAAAGGGTACATGAGGATTTTTTAAATTTTTTTGGAAAATGAGGGGGGGCAGGATACCTTGCTAGAATGAAAAGGTTGTTGCAGATAATATAGGTATCACTCAAGAGGTTTGTAAGGAAATGATAAAAATAGGTCACTAGATGGCGCTGGTGTATTATACGGAAGACCTAATATAAATGTTGTTCTGTTAAGCCGTGGAGAGAGATGTTAGATAATGGGGATCCCGCACAAGGAGGGTCAGAGATGTAGCTAAGAATGGAAAGAGGTTCTAACCCCAATAACTAGTACAATTTTAGAATACAAAAATGCATAAGAATATGAATATTACCATGAATGATCCCAGTGAATCAAAATACAATTCAGCCTGTGCACCAAGGATAATGCGAGCTTCAGGGGAGTATACAATACATTATGATGTCGTATGTGGATGAGGATCAGGCCCGGGGCAGAGGATGGGGGCGCCGGGGAAACCCCAGGTCATTAGGGGCCCCCCCGGGATCCCCCACCCCAATCCAGCCAGGACCAAGCCACAAACCCCCCCCAAAAGAAGAACCTTAAAAAATACGCTATTTTTGGTTTTGTGCGTGGGGGTATAAAAACCGAGTGCTTGTAGACCGGGGAGAAGTGGATCTTGGCTGGAGTATAAGCTCCCAAATGTAGAAGAGAGCAGGGATTAGGGGTATACGAAGCGAAGGGTTCCTCAGAATGCAAGATTGTCTTCTATCTTCAGAGTAACAGCAGACCTGTGGAGAAAAGATTCAAGGAAAGTCAGATGTCCCCCTCGTCCGGCAAGTCCTTGGGGGAGAAGTCCAGCGCAGTTGTGACCAGCTTAGATTTGAAATGTGTAAGCTGCGGTAGTAGCAAGGAGTGATTGGCAGCTTAGAGTGGAGAAAATGTTCTTTAGAACAGATTGCTGATACGGCTGTGATTTGGGGGCATATAGCTTCTTGCGGGAAAAACTTGGGAATTCCAGAATGGAAGGGTTAATTGATGGGTTTGGCCCGGGGGTATTCACCGGTCTCTCCGAGTCCCGCTGCGACCCGAATGCTGGAGGGTCTATGTGGGCCCTTGGTAGCCGGCAGGATTCAGCGAAGAACGGGTGAATCCGCCCGATGGTGGTCTCTATCTCACGCCCCCGGGCTCTGCAGACCCCGGTAGAGATGAACCAGGCAAAAAGGGTTTCCCCCCTTTAGAAAACACCCGGGCAGTTGTTACTGGCTCCCAGTAAGTGAGAGCAGTTCGGGCAATAACTGGGCCCCGATGTAGTTGTAGCCTTACGGCCAGCCACCTACCCGAGGCACAGGAGAGAGGAGAGGGATTTGTCTACCCCCTGTTACTCAATGTCTAGTGGGAGGACAGGTATGTGTAACTCCCGGCAAGAGAGTGCTCGTTCTCATGGGCAGAAAATGCGGGGCGCTTAAAAGGGCGCCTGGACGCCGCAGGGGATCCCCCAAAAAATTTCCCGGACCGGGACAAGCCCCCCTCCCCGGGCCCACTTTCAACCCCAGTTGTCCCCCCCGGGGGATGTCCCTGTTAAAGCAGCGCCACCAGGAAGCCTCCCAGGCGATCCGCAAAGGTTCGGGCTGCGCCGGAGTCGGAGGCTAAGAAGGGGGGTAGATGGCTGCCGCTGGACTGTTGGGGCCCCCCAAAAGGGTTTACCCCCCGGGGGGCTCGGAGGGGAAGATGTCAGCCTTCCCGGGGCCGGGCCGAGTGTTGGAAAGTATTCTGGCCCGGGGGCGGGTTCAGCACGTTGCCCGCGGGTGTAGTTTGAGCCCCCGTGCAGAGGGGTGGCAGCCGTCGGGCCGGGGGAACCCCCGCAGCGGCTCCAGTTTCCCGGTTGGAAGATTTTTTTCTAGTTGAAAATTGGGGACGGCAGTATGAGAAAATCTTCTAAAACCCTGTTGGTACAAGGGGGCTCTAAAAAAAATTTTATTAAAGTAGATGGCTCGGTTTGAGCTCTTCTCAGCAGGAGCTCCTGGAAGCAGTCTGTCTCCACAGCGTCCGGGCCCCCCCCTTGGGAAACTTTTTAAATCTAGTACTATTTTTAAAATAGCCAGGCAAACCTCGAACAGGGGTTGAAGGCAAGTGTCAACCCAGGGGGTTTAGTTTTCTCACTATAGAATTATTGCTAGAGAGATAGGACGTAATTTTGGAGGAAAGGTTTCTTATGGTTTTGGGAATTCCCTAAAAAAATGGTATCATTGGATTTTTTTTTTAAAAAAGGGGAACTTTTTTTTTTTTTGAAATAAAACCCCAACCTATGGCCTTCCTCCAAATTTTTTCAATTTTGTTTTTTTACTTTCCCCGGATCCTTTTTTGATCATCTTTTAAAATCTCCAAAACTATTTTTCTATAAAACTCTTTATCAAGTTTTTACAATTTGATCCTTTGTCCAACTGTTTTTTGATCAAGTTTTTATTTTTTTTTTAATTGTTTTTAGCGCTAATTTTTTTTTTATACTAAATTTCCATTTTTTTTCCTAGCAAAATATATTGTTTTCTTTAGTTTTTTATATGGCCCTTTCCTAGCCCCCCTAAAAACATCAAGGGGGATACCTTGTTTAGGGGATAAAAGGGGGCATTGGGGCATTTATGACATGTTTAAAATTTTCAATATCACTGACTCATTCCCTTTCTTGTAAATTTTTTCAAAAATTTTGGTTTTTTTTCCCAAAACTTCCTTTCCTATTCTTTTCCATAACTTTTTTATTTGTAACTATGATTTTTTTTTGAAGATCTTTGCATTTTTTTATTTACAAAAAATCTTTTCATTGTTTTTAAAATCTTGAAAACTTATTAATGTTACTTAAAAAAGTGGGGGGGAAATAACAACATTATTCCCCCTCTATCTCATTCACAATTTTTTGCGTGTCGAAGTGTTTCCATTTCTTGGATGTAATTAATTTTCCCCAAAAGGGAAAACTGAAACCCCCTGTGCTCCAAATGCAGAAAGATTTGTGTAATTCAGAGCTGCCGGATCCCCATCAAGTAATATTCATCCCGTGGGTTTTACAGCTCTGGATCACCGCATGGTCTTTCAGGCATGAGACAAACAGATGTCAGGTACAAAAGGCTCCTTTGTCCTTGGGTTTTTTGTAGAACAAACAAAACGGATGAAAAACTGCACAGCAAAAAAACATAAAAAAAAAACTTTGCTGTTGACGCTTACAACATTGGAGTTTTCCTCCCACCCCCTTTTAGTCTGACAGGGCTTCCACAGTGTGAACACCCCCAGCCCAAAAGGGAGAGGATGTACAGCCGACGCCCCGCAGCTACCTGCTCCTTTTTTAAAAAGCAGGAAATCCTGGGGGACCTGGGGGTAACACCCACCCTTAGCTTACTCCCCAAAAGAAAGGGCCCACCCCGGAATGGCTGGAAGCCGTACTAACCAAAGATTAAACATAGGTCACAGTCTGTACTGTCGAACCTATTTAACAAAAGGCCTTTTTACTCCCCCAAGGCCCTTACCTTGTGGCATTGTCTTGGAAATCACCGACAATGTCTAAACCTGGCGGTTGTTATTGCCATTTCGACCTTCCAGCGCGGCCTTACATACCCCCCCTCTGCTCTGACCCGTGGGGGGGAACTTTGCCCATGAATTATGCACCCGCGACAGGCTCTGCATTGCTTTTTGGACCCCGGGGGGTTTCTACACAGAACTTAAAGTCCCGTAGAGCCAGGAACCCCCCGGTCACCCCTTCCTTTTTCCTTTGTTTTGTGCCATCCACTTTAGCACGAATGGGCCGGACAACTTTAAAGGGGCTACCTATATGTAGTAGTGCAGTGACTCGATAGCCCCTTAATGGCCGGCTTCTCTCTCCATTTGGGTGTTTTTCTCCCCCGCTGACGCTCCTCTGAGATATACACAGGGTGCTCTCCCCCTTCAACCCCTTGGGCAGGGACAGCCCCAATCCCACTCAAGGGCTGCCGGCCAAAAATTCCTCCTGGGAAATTTTTCCGCAACAACACGGGGCTCTTGCAGAGTACCCCTTTAAAGACTTTTAAAAGCCTGTTTACTCCCGGGTTCCATTTGCCTAGTGGATTTTGGGCCCCTTTTTTTGAGGTCCGTAAGAAGGGGGGGGCTATGGAGGCAAAGTTAGGGACGAATCTCCTAAGTACCCTGCAAAACCAAGAAAAGCCCGACCTGTTTTTTGGAGACCGGTTGGGCCAATTCCTAATGGCTTCCCCGTTTATTTTCCCTTTGGGGTTGATACCTCCCTCCAAATTCAAGCCCCGTTAGGACCCTCCTCGAGCCCTATGGGCCTTGTTGGGGTTGGCGGTTAAACCTGCACCCCTTTGGCGTCTAAAAGGCCTGTACCGGGTTAGATGGGATTCCCCGTCCACAAAAGCCACCACATCATCCAAAAATCCCCCAAAAATTTTTAAAAGGGGTGCAGGATGATGTCCTATCCCCTTGAAAGGGCCGGGCTCCATGTAGGCCAAAGAGAAGGACAACATGGGAATGTCCATCTGGGGTTGAAAAAAAACAGTTTTCCCCCCCCTGGCCCCCCTTTGTGAGGGGGACCTGCCTAGCCCCTTGGGGGTCCCGGCTTTGTATCTTGGGGACCCAGCTTCTCGACCCAAATCATCAACCCGGGGCTCGGGTGGCATAAA
>JAODAL010061960.1:0-20019 GCA_025379985.1 Phyllomedusa bahiana | reverse complement strand
GAGAAAAAAGTCATGTAGAAAAATTTTTGGGTAAGGAAAAAAAATTTTTCCCTACAAAAGCTGTGTGTGACGGATGCTTCTGCAGTAAGAGATAAGTAGCGCCCGTCCTTCACCACTCATTTCTGTATAATCATCTGCTCTGACTACACAATGTGACGACTACACAATTATTATTAATGGAAATGTTAGCGTATTGTTATATAACATCAATACTGCAAAACAACATCATTTGCTATGATACAATGCAATGCACATAAGGGCCCACTGATGATGGATTGTGGTCTTCCGTTACCCTATGACATCAGAAGTCTCAGATTGTGGTCTCACAATCACAATTGGTTTCATAATGTATGTTAAAATATTTCTTCCTCTATGAGCCCAGGTATCTCCAAACCTTAATTTGTACACTGTGGTGAAGAATTGAATTGAATGGATATGAACATGACCTGACCTTCAGTAATTTGATCCCACCAGATTATCACATAGTCATCTCGGTCACTTCTTGACTGTTCATGATAGAATCCCAGAGCATGGAGGATCTCGTGTTCTACGATGGCTTTATAGTCACATCCGCTCCCTATGGAAAGGTTCTGTCCAGTATGAAAGTCTCCAACATAGGACCAGCAGCTTCAAGAGAAAAATTCATACTCAGAATATGTAGATATGGTTATTTGGATCATTACTCACTTTATTTGGATCACTGCCTGCAAGGTAAGGTCAGCATCCTTGAAGAAAATGTGAAGGCAACCAGACACCTTGGGTTGTCAATAACATCATAGAAGTTGAGCTATACATGACTAGTTAGTGAGCTAAAATAAAGCCCCCCAACATTCAGAGATAGTAAGATGTACCAGCATACACCTATCCAGACCTGGGACAAGGTATTCTGGTGCCCTAGGCAAATAAGGCATGTGGCACCTCCACCCCTTCCCTTCCAGTGTAAAATTCAACTCACTCCATACCTCTTTGCGCCACTTTCCTGCCTGGGAGGAAACGGAGCCCTAGGCGGTCGCCTACCTTTGCCTACCCATTGTCCCGGCCCTGCACCTATCAAAGAAGTGATCCAGGACCATAAACCACCCAGCCCATCTATGCTCTCAGGTAACAGCTCCATATTCCAAGGATTATAATGTATAAAGGTAAAAATGTATAACAATGTTCCAGCATAGGTTTAAAAAGTTTTGGTCCTGTCAAGCTAAGTCTATCAGCTTCAATGAGGAAGTTAGTTTTAGACTGGATTGGGGTGCGACATGTCATATATTTAGATTTTTCTAAAGCATTTGATACGGTGGCACATAAAATACTGGTAAGTAAAATGAGAATGCTTGGACTGGGAAAAATGATTGCAAGTGGGTAAGCAACTGGCTCAGAGATAGAAAACAAAGGGTGGTGATTAATGGTACATACTCAGAGTGGATCGCTGTTACTAGTTGGACCACAGGGGTCAGTATTGGGCCAAATTCTCTTTAATATATTCATCAATGACCTTACAGAAAGATTTCACAGTAGAAAACTGAGTATAGTTAATGCAATGAAGGATAATGTTCTATTACAAAGGGATCTGGATAAGTTGGAGACCAGGGCAGAGAAGTGGCAGATGAGGTGTAACACATGGGAAGGAAAGCACATGGGGAGGAAAATCCTTTCCATGATTACATGTTAAACGGAAAAATGCTGGTAAAAGTGACATGGAGAAGCCAGTGTCAGGCAGCAGCTGCCAAGGCAAGTAGGTCTGGGTTTATTAAAAGGGGGCATAGATGCACAAAAATGAGAACATCATTCTCCCATTATACAAGCCCTGATTAGACCACACATGGAATATTGTGTCAGTTTTGGGCACCAGTGCGGGCAGGAAAGAAATTGTAGAGCTTGAACGGTACATAGGCTGGCAACAAAAATAATAAACAGGACTGGGTTACTACAGAACAGAAAGTTGGTAGTTTAGGGTTATTTTATTTTAGAGAAAGACGGCTTCGGGGGGACTAATAAATGTATAAATATATTAAAGGTCAATATAGAGATCCCTCCCAAGATCTATTCACACCCAGGAATGTATCTAGAACAAGGGGGCGTCCTCTATGTATAGAGGAAAGAAGGTTTCTACATAAACATAGTAAGAGATTCTTTACTGTAATGCTGCGTTTACACAGCAAAGACCAAACACCGATCAGATTTCCCAACCGGTATTTAGTCTTTTTTTTGTCTTGCAGGAGGACAGCTTTTGTCCACAGTTTGCGGATTCATGCCATCCCCCTTTGCACGGTTTTCGGGCAGAAGATGGACCATGTTCTAAGTTTTTAGACCGCCCGGGTTTCTCCTCATGGGGGGGTTTTGCCTTCCTCTGGATCAACACTATAGCAATAGGCTGAACTGGATTGACGTCTGTCTTTTTCAGCCTTACAAACTATGTCGTGATTTCCTATTTTATTATATTGAATTCTATTACCAGTATAGTATATTAGGGCCACATGTATGAAAACTGTCTAGGTCTAAGACTTTCTTTGTTGCCCATAGCAACCAATCAGAGCTCCTCAATCATTTCATATAGTGCCCTGAAAAAATAAAAGGGGAACTTTGATTGGTTGTTATTGGCAACAAAGAAAGGCTTGGACCTAGACAATTTCCATACATGTCCCTCTTAGATATTAAAGTCAGAATGATTGCAATGCATACAGTTTCCTAGGGGTTTTCAGACTGATCAGTCATAACAATCTTCCACAAATTGCTCAAAATTTGGGAAACTATTTGCGGGAACTCTAGTATTGCAAATGATTGGCCATCCTAGCAATGCATAGACATGCCAGGTTCACCAGAATATATTAACCAGACTTGATTTTAGCAAGATAATCACATAGAACAGACTGGAAAGGACCCCTGACAAAGCTTCAGCGAAATGCTGCTGATCTGTATTCACCTATTATGTAATTCTACTGTATATCATTTTGTTTCTTTTACTTTATTTGTTAGTTGGAATTTATACTTATTTGTTTTACTTACACACCATGGGAGTAATTGTATTTGCTTTATATATTAATGTAACATTATAAAATTGTGTATTTACTTACATTGGGGCTTACTTTTCAGCAGTTATTCTTATCCAGCACCATCTTTTTATAAGCTTTTGTGTATTGATATATTTGTTTAATAAAATATAGGTCGGGCTGCGGGCACTCCCCTGCGCCAGGAAAGAGTGGCGCTGCGGTCCGCGGTCCTGGCCGCATATACTTACCCAGCCTCGCTTCTGCTGCCACGCGTCCCTCTGCCAGCCAGTGCACATGTCCCCTTCTCGCTCAGACTTAAAGGGCCAGCACGCCGGTAATTGGTTGATTGCCGGCCGCTGACCCTATATAACGGCTCCACCTCCAACATGCCTCCGCCGGATCTTTAGTGCTCTATGCCTATCAAGAAAGTGTTCAGAAGCCTCGTCCGTGTTTTCTGTGTACCGAACCTCTTGCTCTCATTTTCCAAACACGAACCTTCGCCGCCCGTCCTGACCTGCCTGCCTGTCTCCGACTACGAGTTTGCCCGACGACTTTGTACCTCGCTGCACCTCGGTTGCCTCCGCAAGCAAGGCGCGTCAGGGGTAGTGACCTGGTGGAATCCCGCTGCAGCAAGTCCATACTGCCTTGCGGTGGGCTCTGGTGAATACTTAGACTCTGCTCCCTGGCATGGCCTATACCACCATTTCTGGTGGTCCAGTGGATCTACTCTCTACCTGCCATTACAGTAAGCCATGGATCCCGCCATAGTGCCGTTGTCCAGTTTGGCGGATCTTACGACCATCATTGCCCAGCAATCCCAGCAACTGGTGCAACAGGCGCAACAACTGAACCAGTTGACCGCCATGATGAAGCAGCTCATCACCGCCCAGCAGCAGCCTTCACTGCCTCCCGTGGTTGCTCCTATGCCTGCTGTCCAGTTGGCCCATAGGGGCCAAAAGCTCTGGCTGTCGCTTCCTTCTGAATTCGATGGCGACCCGAAGCTCTGCAGGGGACTTATTACCCAGTGCTCGATGCATGTGGAACTGATGGCCGACCAGTTCCCAACCGAACGGTCTAAGGTGTCATTTGTGGTCAGTCTAAACGGGAAGGCCCTGGCTTGGGCCATACCTCTTTGGGACAGGAGTGACCCTGTGACAGCTAACCTGCAGGCTTTCCTCAAGGAATTTCGCAGCATGTTCGAGGAACCTTCTTGTGCATCATCTGCCGAATCTGCGCTACTGAACTTGGGCCAAGGAGATTCATCGGTGGGAGACTACGCGGTACAGTTCCGCACCCTGGCCTCGGAATTTACCTGGAATGAGGCCGCCTTATGCGCTACCTTCAAGAAGGGCCTCTCCAGTAGGATTAGGGACACGCTGGGTGCAAGAGATCTCCCGACTTCTCTGAATGAGTTGATTAATTTGGCCACTCGTATCGACGTGTGCTTTGCTGAGAGAGAAGAGGAGCACAGGAACGTGACTCGGTTCGGCCTCGTCGGTTCCCTTGCCTGGCTCCAGTGTTCCAGAAGCCTCCTCTGCCACTACCACAGCCTTCTGGCGAGGAACCCATGCAAGTTGACAGAGCCCACCTCTCCAAGCAAGAGCTTTCCCAACGTCAGGTGGAAAATCTGTGTTTGTACTTCGCTAATCCAGAGCATTTCCATAGGGACTGTCCGCAATGTCCCCAACGGATGGGACATGCCCGCACCTAGGATACGTGGAAGAGGCATCCCTAGGTGCTAGTTTCTCCTCTCCACACCTGACAATGCCGGCACGGGTTGTGACCAATGCTGGACTCTCGTTCCAGGCCCCAGCTTTCTTTGACTCAAGTTCAGCCAGGAACTTCATTCACACCTCCTGGTGTACAGTATCACCCCACGGTGGGCCCCCCCGGAAAAAAAACGCTGTATCTCTTTTGGCAGCGGGGGCTCCCGATCGATTACTTCAGTATGCTACCAAACCCGGTCTCTTTAGGTGGGGGCCCTGCACAAGGAGAGGATTGCATTCTAATGCTGCTCGGGCTTCTTTGTGTTCTCTTGGGGCTTCCGGGCTGCAAAACCCTGCACCCACTCGCTGGAAGACTGGAGAAGTACTTGTGGGGACCGCAGTTGGTGGGAAATCGCCCGGTGCACCCCCTTTCCGTCGGCGCCCAAAAAACCATTGCCCGGTCTACCCCCAAACTACCAGGACTTCGTGAATCTTTTCAAAAAAAAAAGCGGAGACCCTTCCTCCTCATGCCTGTGGACTGCCCGATGACCTGCTGCCTGGGACCGCCCTCCGGGGCAGGGGTACCCTTAGTCGGGTTTTAAACCAAACTATGCCCCCTACATCAGGAGAAAACGGCAGGGAAGGGGTTCTTACAAGTCCCCCCCTCCGGTGGTGCGGTTCTTCTTGTGGAAAGAAAAGGGGTGGCTCCCTGCGGCCCTGCATGCTATCGGGGGCTCAATAAATTATGGTGAAAATACCATATCCTTTCCTCTGATTAGGAGCTTTTGACCAGTCGCAGAGCGAAGATTTTCTCCAAGCTGGACTTATTGGGGGGCCCTACAATCTCATTGTATCTGTGAGGGGGATGAATGGAAGGGGCCCTTTTTAATAAAACAGGACAGGCACTTCAAGTCCCTGGTCATTTCCCTGATGTGTCATGCTCCAGCAGTCTTTCAGGAGTTCATGAACGACATATTCAGTGACCCTTCTATTTCCTGTGTTGTGGTTTACCTGGATGACATCCCGGTGTCCTCTGCCCAAACTGGAGACTCATCGCGTCCCTGTTCGCCATGTACGAGGTGTCTACGTGCTAACCACCCCTAGGGCAAATTTGAGAAGTCCCTTTTACACCAAACCAGCATTCGTTACGGGGTTTACATCATCTCGGACAAGGTTTACAGAAAACCCCTGCGAAAACTGTCTACCATTTTTGCAAGGGGCCCCGGCCTTTGGGCCCCCGGGTCTACACGTTTTAGGCTTCCCCAAAATTATTTCGGCAGTTCACCCCGCACTATCTGTGGGGGCTCTTCTAGTTTTCCCAAAGAAAAACACCAAACCTGGGCATGGCCCCAAAGGTGTCAAGGTTCACAAAATTGAAGCAGCTTTCGCTCCATCCCCTACTGTCTTGACTGACACCGGGAAAAAGGGCCATTCTTTTGGAAGTCGACGCTTTTTTGGGTAGGTGTATTGTGGTTCTCAGAAAAGGGCCAAAGGGAAGAGGTCACAGTGGCTTCTTTTCTAAGCGTTTCTCCAGGGAGAAGAATTACACTATCGGGGCCGGGAAGTTGCGGCCAAAAAGTGGTTGCAGGTTTGTCCCTTCTGGAGGGGGTCCCCACCCCATCCCTTTTTACTCTGACTTAAAAACCTCAGTCCCTCCGGGCCCCCCGTGATTAATCTGCGCCAAGCCAGGTGGTCCATCTTCATTTCGCGGTTCGACTTCTAGATACATTTTCGTCCCGCAGAGAAGAACGTCAAAGCCAATGCCCTCTCTTGTGCCTCTAACGTGATCGAAGAAGACGCCGTCCCTCAACATAAAAATATTCCTGAGGCCTGATTTGCGCCCCTGGGGACCAAATGTTTTCCAGGGAAGAATCGTGCGCCCCAGCTCTGGAGGGAATTTTTAAGTGGGGACATTTCTCCTAGTGGCCGGACACCCCTGTCGTAAAAGTTTTTTTTATTCCCGTTTCTATTGGTGGCCGAACCTTGCTAAGGATGTCAGAGAATTTGTGGAGCCCTGTGCCACTTGTGCCCATGACAAGACGCCTCCCTACAAACCTGCTGGTCTTCCTCCCTCATCTGGTAACACTGTTATCTGGGTGGTCACGGATCAGTTTTCAAAGATGGCGCATTTCGTTCCTTTGCTGGGCTTACTATCTGCTCCTCGCCTCGCCAGCCTATTTTTTCTGCACATCTTCCAACTGCACAGACTCCCCCAGCATATTGTCTCGGATAGGGGGGTCAAGTTCATCTCTAAATTCTGGCATGCCCTCTGCTCACAGCTGCAGGTGAACCCGGACTTCTCCTCGGCCTACCACTCGCAGACGAATGGAGGCAACCAACCACCCGCAGATGAAAAGAGTCAACCAGGTCCTGGGAAACTACTTGCGCCACTTCATCTTGGCTCAACAGAATGACTGGTCCAGCTTGCTCCCGTGGGCGGAATTTTCATACAACTCTCTGGACTCGGAGTCTGCTGGCGCCTTTTCTTTTCTACATCGTGTATGGCTAGCATCCCCGGCCACCACTCGCGCTGGCGTCCCCATCCAAGATCCCTGCGGCGGATGCTTTCGCCCGGGACATGGTAGCCATTTGGAACCAGACACACCAGTCTCTGCATCAAGTTTCTATGCTCATGAAGACTTAGGCGGACAAGAGAAGAAGGCCTCCTCCGGTCTTTTCCCCTAGTGACAGAGTGGCTGTCGGCCAGATATGTTCAGCTCAAGATCCCTAGTTACAAACTGGGGCCCCGCTATGTATGACCATTCGAGGTTCTTAAGTGCATCAACCCTGTGGCTTATAAACTCCAGCTTCCGCCTACTATATGTATTCCATACTCCTTCCATGTCTCCCTGTTGAAACCTCTGGTCCTGAATCATTCTCTCAGAAGGTTGTCCTTCCATCTCCTGAAGCTGATTCCACTAATATTTTTTCGGTGAAAGAGATCCTGGATATGAAGACAATCAGGGGCAGACGGCACTTCCTCATTATCACTGCAGGAGTAGTGGATCCACCGGACTACCGCGAGAGATGGTAGTGGCCACGCCAGGGAGCGGAGTCTAAGTAGGTCCCAGTTTTCACCAGAGCCCGCCGCAAGGCAGGATAGGCTTGCTGAGGTGGGAATCCTACCAGGTCACTACCCCTGACGTGACGGGCTTGCGATGGCAGCCGAAGTGCAGCGTGGAACCAAATCGAGAGATGTAACTCGTAGTCAGGGACAGGCAGGCAGGTGAGGGCTGGCGGCAAAGGTCCGTGGAGGACATAGCAGGAAGTCGGAAACACGGATAGGTCAGGAATGCACTTGGAACGCTTTTTCTACGGCACTGGGCTCACATAGATCCGGCAAGAAAGTGTTGAGGGTGGTCCTGTTATATAAGGTCAACGGCCGGCAATTAGCCAATTACCGGCGCGCTGTCCCTTTAAATCTAAGAGAACTGCCGAGCGCACGCCCCAGAGGGCGGTAGCGCGTACAGCATCCGGCCGAGGGATGAGAGGAGACTGGAGTGTGGCCGGGTAAGTTCGTGATCACGGGGGAGCGAGTGAGCTCGCGGCCCGACATGCGGACAGCGGCGTCACTCGTCCCTGAAGCAGAGGGAAAAGGGGAGACACGGCTGCGCCCCCAACCCAACCTGCGGGTCACAGGGTCAGCCGTGACACTCATCAAAAAATTGCAGCAGCACCGGTGTATAATAATATAAGAGTGCAAGTCAAACCCAGTCCACGGGTCCAAATCAATCCAGAAAAAGTCCAGACAGCACTATTGGGAATAAAGACCGTTAAAGTTGAAGTGCAGTCTGGACTTTTTTCAGCACTTCTTCATCGACTGGAATGGGTTTGGTCCTTAGGAAAGGTCGTGAGAGCCGGAGGACAACATCTTGGACCAAAAGTTGGTGCTGAAGTTCCTCCGCGTATCGGGCCCTTGGGCGCATATACTTACCCAGTCGTGCTCCTGCTTCCAAGTGTCCCCCTGCCAGCCGGTGCGTGTCCCCAGTCCTTAGGGCGCACGCGCGCTGGCTCGCTCTGGTTTTAAAGGGCCAGCGCACCGGTAATTAGTTGATAAAGGCTCCACCTCGACTGCCTCCGCAAGCAGGTCGCGTCAGGGGTAGCGACTTGGTGGAACCCCGCCGCAGCAAGTCCATCCTGCCATGCCTTAGACTTCGCTCCCTGGTGTGGCCTGTACCACCGCTTGCAGTGGTCCAGTGGATCCACTCTCCACCTGCCGTTACAATATATTTTGTATTTTTTATTTGGGTTAGTGTTTTTGTGTTTGGCGCTGTAGGTTATATTCTACTTCCATTTTCGTCTTTGTTGATTTATTGGCTCTATTTTTATTGCCAGTTATCAGACTGAAAAAGGAGCAAAGTTTATGCAAAACATGTCCCAAAAGTTGCCAAGTTTGGGGTGTTCTCAGGGATTTTGGAGAAATCTCTGGGCGATCCTAAAGGTTTGGTCAGGGGATTATCCAAAGTGGAAAAACCCTTTAATCTTTCATAGAGGCTCCAGAAAACAGGCAGATATATGAGATCATCTTTGTGTAGTTGATATGTAATGTCAATATAATATTATTACCTCTGCCCAATTTTTAGGGTAACATTCTTGCAGTTTATCAGTCCAGGTAATATACAATCCCGCCCTTTCCATTGGATTCAATAGTATGACGGTAACAATTGTGTTTTAAAAGCAGGAGTCATTTATAAATTCCTAAAATATTGGAGAGACATCTACCTAGTTAATAACCTACCCATCAAATTTCTGAAAATGTAGAAAAGTAGATTCTCCTTCATAAGGTTTAAAATCCACACAAGACTTCAGACGATACATTTCAAAGGTTTCAAGAATGACTCCTTTAGCATTGAGATCTGACAACATAAAAGAAAATCAAATATGTCTTAACATTTCTTATAAGGCCCACTAGCCTGACAAGTGACAGTGCAATAGATAGATAGATAGATAGATAGATAGATAGATAGATAGATAGATATGAAATAGATAGATAGATAGATATGAGATAGATAGATAGATAGATAGATAGATAGATAGATAGATAGATAGATGTTGTAGATAGAAAATAGATAGATAAATATGTAACAATGGAAAAATCGCAGCACTCCAAAAAGATGAGAAAGTAAAAATAAAGGAAACTTTATTCTTCCATACTATGACGTTTTAGCTCTGCTGTGACATATGCAAATACATGCATTTTAGATAAATAGATAGATAGATAGATTAGATAGATATGAGAGAGAGATAGATATGAGAGATAGGCTATGTTCACACGGCTTATTTTGGGGCGCATTTCGCCGCGTAGTTCACACTATACAGCGCTTAATACGCAGGGAAATGCGCCCCATAATTACAGTAATCCATAGCTCTCATAGAGAACTATGGATTACACCTCCTATCCCCGCTCGTACAATATGATCGTATTGTACGCGTGGGGAGATAAGTGACATGTTACTTATTCGTGGCGCTTTCGCTGATCAGCGCGAGCTCCCGAGACGCACATACAGTACGCGCTGCAATACATCGTGTGAACATACCCATAGAGAGATATGAGAAAAATAGATACTAGCTAGATAATTATATACTTATGAGAGATAAAGAGATAGAGATTTTAGATAAATTACAATATCTAACCATTATGAAGAAATCAAGGTAGTTGGGCATAGAGGGATTATCATCCCTATAAGAAACATCTATAATTGGTGTATATAAGATCTGGGGGCTGTGAATACATGATGTATCTATGATATTTTTTCCTGTACTGTAATATACTTATGTAATGGAATGAGGTTGGTTTGTATTATTTTGACTGTAGGCTGCTACCTATATATACAACTGATATAGTAGTCATCTATCTTATAGTCATTTGTTAAACAATAGGATGGTTATGGTGTCTATTGGGTTCCTGATGACCCCCTTTAAATTTATGGGGAGAAACGCATAGGATGAAGAAATATTTTGGGACATTTATTTGTGGAGATCCATCTGTCTACATATGAGTCTATATTTATCTGTATATTTTAGTTGTTAGTCCTAAAAAAAATTGTAAACTCTATTGGCTTACACCTCTTTGCACCTAGATTGCCTATCTATGACCCTTTTGTGTCAATATTAGAATAGGGCATATATAGGTCTAGGTTGATGGTGGGGTCGCCCTTGTTGGGACGAGTGTTCCATATATGGTTAGGTAGGTGATTGATAGGGATTCTGTTAGGGTTCTTAGGCCCACATTTATCAAACTGTTTAGGTTTAAAATTTACTCTTTTGCCCATAGGTTACTATGGGCAAAAAAGTGAGTTTTAGACTTAAACAGGTTCATATATGTATATGTGGCCCTTGGTGTCTATTCTGTATTTATTTTTATTTATGTATTTATTTATTGTGTAATTAAAATTTAGTTTTAGAATATTGTTGGGGTATGTGTTATCCACACGCCACTGTGATAGGGTTGCAGCATGGGGTATGAAGAGTTCTTTAGGATTCTGAGGGAACTGGGGGTTTGCAGGGGTTTGGGGGCCCTTGTTATTATCCTTTTTGCAGCAACATAGGGTAACGGGTTCCACTGTGGGCATTTTAAAAGGTTTTATTCAAGTCCATTCCCCCATACAGTAATTCATCAAACATCAATGAAAACGCAAGCAAATGGCCCCGGGCATTCACACAGTTTAAATGTAACAGGGGGGTAATAAGCTCACAGATACCTGAGGGTTCCCACCAATCTTTCCCTGTCACTCCTGAGTGTGATTGTGGCTGTTCTCTTCACTGTCGGCAATGGCTGCAGCATCACACAGGACTCGTTTTTACTGTCTCTCCTTCTTCTGTGTCCTTACTCTGTTCATGGGACCTAAATACCCAGAATCCACTCCTCCAACAGTGTTCCAGCAACTTCTTCTCCCCCCCTTTTTCTAGTAGAAAACCCCTAGGTTTACTGTTTAGTCCTTGTGCTGTACAAAAACCTGGCGTGTGCTGGTGTTTTTGGGTGCCCCAATGGAAAAGGAGAAGTAACTAATTTACATTTAATAAGAACGGACGTGATTCCCCGGGTCACATTCTCCCTCTGAATTAATGTCGCCCCCGACTTTCAGAACTTACAAATTTGAGGACAGTCCAAAAAGAGTCTACTAGACTTCTAAGTTTATGGGTAGGCATTTCCCTTAAATAAGTTTTATCTCTTAAGTGTTTGACCAGTATTAAACACTTAAAAGTAGATAGTATCTTAGGGTTCCTTTTCCCCCGTTTAAACAAAACTGGATATTTTTTCTAGGCCTGCCTTACTTAAAGGAAAAACCTCAAATTTTGACAATAATAAAGGAAAAATGTAAAATTAAACATCTAAGCTATCTCTTAGCTATTGCATACTTTCCCCTTTAAAAAAAGAAAAGAAAAAAGGAAAACAAAAAAAAAACAATTTCAATAATAAATTGACATTTTATCTTCTGCTGGAATTTTTTTCCGACCTTTCTTCAACCACCCAATTCCTATGCAACTAGAAAAAAAAAATTTCTTTTACTTTTCATCCATTGAAAAGTTTTTAAACCTTTTTGTAGTTTTCCCCCGAACTGGGGTGGGAAAGGGGTACTTCTCAGGTGTCTTCCCTGTCTGCGGGAAATAATACCTGTTTTAACTAAAACTTCGGGGTACCGCAACCGGTTCCCCAAAGTGTCATAATCACATATGGGTCTTTTTTTTCTTTGGGGAAAAAACCTTTCTTTGACAATTCTTCTGATTTTTTGGTTTCATCAGTCCTGAGATTTCTAGTTCGGATTTACTGCTGGTTCATCCTCTGGTTCAGTTGAAATTAAATAAAACAGTCCTCTAATAAAACAATGGATTACTTTTTTGGTCTTAATCTGTTAAAACGGGGTTTTCTGGTGACTTTCGTATTTTAATTTCATCAGTTTTTAACCCCCGGGGCCCACAAATTCTACAGCTCAGGATTTAAGTCACTATTTTCTAAAAAAATTTGAAGGGCTTGGGTGTGATTTTCCTATCTGAACTTTCTGGGGTCATTTTTTTACAGAGGAAATTTTTAGATTTCTGTTTTTTGACGGTCTTTTTTGGGTGTTTGCTTCAGGGATTGGTCTCTCTGGGGTGGGTAGTCAAGGTAGCAACGGGTTGATGCAAGAGTTTGTTTGTTACCTCTGTTTCAGGTTTAATCTCAAAAACGGGCTTGTCACTCTTCTTTTTGACTTGACATAGATCTTGTCTTCCCCCTATGAACGAAGTTTTTGGTCCCCCCTTTTTTCTTGTAAGTTTCGATAACACACGGCTACTGATTTTAAATTTCTGCCCCATGACACTTCCTGTTAATGTGCTTTATTTTTGCTTTTCCCTTTCAGTAACAATTTTTAAAAGCAATATTATATCCTTCCCCATGCGTTTTTTTCCATGCACGAACATTTTTGGGTAAGTTTTGTGGGTCTCTGACACTGGAGTATCGAAAAAGTAATAGGAATCGTGGAGATCTCCCGAAAAACAGGTAGAATGGGGAGAAACCCTTTGCATCACTCTTTTTTGCAGTTGTGGAAATGGACCAATTTTGTTAAGGGTTTTTCCCAATCTCTTTTCTCTTCAGATGTTGGTCTTAGCATCGACATAGAGATGATTGAAACGTTCCCCCGCCCATTCCTTTGGATTTTTAAGGTGTTGTATGGGACCTCTGATTCTGAAATTTACTTTCCTAATTGGGCAAAGAGTTGATTTTCAAACTCTTTTCCCTTGGGTCATGATAGCGCCTTGTGGAAATCCAAACTTTAATGCAAAGCCCATTAAATATCTTTTCGCTGCCGTTCTTCAGATTTGTTGGTATGGCTTTAGGCTTGGGCAAATTGGTGAAATGGTCCAAACAAAAATATTTTTATCCTCCTTTACATTTTCAAGGTGTAGAAAGTCTAGGACACCATCTCGACGGGTATGTGGTTGTAATTTTCCCCATTGGGGCTTTTGTCGGTTTTTTGGGGGACGCTTGTCCTTTAAACACCCACATCTTGGTCAAAATGTTCAAATCTTTCGCAGTATGGCCAGAAAAAATTTCAGGGGAAGGTTCACTGTTCTTCAACTCCTAATGTCCCATTTCTTGTGAATTCCTTAACACACCCGAGGGTAAATTTTTGGCAATACCAACTGAGGTTTTGGGACCTTTTTTGCGGTGAGTATCCCTTCTGAATTGATTTGTTAACTTAGGCCGTTCTTCAAAAAAGGGGCTTGTAGCTGGAGATCTGTGCCCCTCCCCTTCTTACTAGGTGTTACTTGGTTATGTACTGGACACTTTCAATGACTTTGTCTTCTTTCGAGCTCTTCTGATGTTCTTTTGGAATTTGCCCGGATTAAAAGGTTGAAGCTGTTCCACACCCCTTTGGGGTTTCTCTTAAAACTGTTATGGGGCACCACTTGGGTGTGTATTCTTTCGTGGATTGTACTGCTTCTACGGTATTTCATCTAGCTTCCAAAACAAAAACTTTTCAGAGCACTGTTGCTTTAAATTCTTTGGTTCTAAGGGCATTCTAACAATAAAAATCTGCATCAGCATTAGCTTTCCTGGACAATATTTGATGCAAAGTTAAAGTTGCTTTTCCCGGGCCACCCATCTTGCCCAGTTGCATTTAGTTTTGCATGTGGGACTTGGTTGTGGGTTGTTGTCTTGAAAAACACAAACTCTGGGGCATAATAAAAGAAAATCTCTGTCTTTCACAGTTTCCACTTCATGGCTAGGAATTGTTTTCCAGAATGCAGATGGTAGTTTCTTCTAGTGTTGTCAAAGTTCTGGAACCATAGACAATATAAAAGCTTGCCATTTGATTTGGTACAAGATGTCCAAGTCCCACTTGGATGCATTACAATGAAGTACAAAGGGGAACATTGAAGCCCGGGTACCCCATGACTGGTGGTTTGACTAAACAGTCATCAACTCTTCCAGCACTTCTTGGTGCGGGGAGTAGTTGAAGGTTGTTTTGCAGAGGTGATTCTTTCCTTTGGGTTTAGGGCTGCCCTTTTTTCAAAATTCTTTTCTTCTGGTTCACTCGACTTGAGGTTTCTGCAATTTGGGGAAATTCGGTTTTAATCCGGTTTAAAGGATAGGGAAACCCAGGACCCTTTTCAAATTTTCCCCCGGGGGATGGGGGTTTTTTCTTCAATGCCCATGGGGGAATTTCAGTGGATCCCCGAGTATATCCATCTCCAGCATGATTTTTCCCGGAACCTGACTTTTTTTTTGAAAAGTTCACACTTCTTTGGGGGTCAGCTTGACTCCTGTTGCGTATTGCTGCAAGACAGTTCTCACATTCTCTTTTTGTTCAGAAAATGTCTTACTGTTACAGATTGTCATCTAGGGATGGTGAAAATACATCTTGGGCCCCCCAGCAATCTCCCGCTTTTTTGGAATTTTTCCAGGGCGAAATGAGTCCAAAGGGAATGCGGATCCACTCATAAATCCCCAGGTGTGATAAAAAGCTGTTAATGGCCTGCTGGATTTTTTTACAAAACCTTGTGGGAGGCTTTGCCTTTGGGCCAGGGCTGAGGGGAAAATGGTACTTCCTGCAACTGTTAGATGTTTGGGATCTTTAGATTGGATGTCGGTCAGGGGACTGAACCCCTGGTTCAGCTCATGAATCACAGCAGAGTCTCAGTGCCCATCCTTTTTTTCTGACACAGACAAATTTGGGGGTGAATAAGATGCTTGGGGTTTCTGAATCCCAAACCCCCGTTGATGAGGTCTTGAAGGTCCCTTTACTTCCTTAGTAGTGGTTTAGGCACTACCTGTAGCTCTTTGTTACTGGAGTAGTGTCCTTAAGGTTTATTTTCGTTGGAGTGATGGAATACAACCCCCATAGAATCATCCTTAGAGAAAGATGACATCCTTCTTAGCATTTGTTTCATATCTGTTGTTTTTTTGCACCAGATTCAAGAGAAACCCGGGGGGGCCCATGTTTTGGAGGACATTCCCTGTCAGGGGTGCCCCTGTTAAAACGGGGTTTGGATTGTGCTCACCTGAGAAAACTGAAACTGGGCCCAAAATTGGCTGGGTACACGTTTTTATAGTTCAAGGGTCCAATCAATTTTAGGGGCCAACCTCACTTATGCTTTGGGGTTTATAATAACACAGGCCTTTTGCAAACCACTGTAAGGGGAAAAGTCCCACAATCTCCCTTAATGATCCCCTTTGGGAAGCTTGTAGGTCTTGTGGGACAAACAGTTCTCTGTGCCCTCTTTCGTGGTCCCCCCCCCTCACACCACACTTCACTCTAAGGCGGTGTTAGCTGGGAAAAGTAATGGGAGCGACCTATTTTTCTTCTCTGAAAGCCACTTACTGTTTGTTTTCTTAACCCACAATGTTTTGGCTTCTTGTCAGTGGGCAAAGGATGTTCTACAGAATTACCAACGGTGGTAGAGAAGCTGTTTGTGGATCACTTTCAATCAATTTTAACGATGATTGGTTCTTCTTTTCCACACGATTGTCCTTTGGAAGGAAAGGCACTAATACTCAATGGTGTTGCTTTTTGGAGTGAGCTGAAAAATCACTTCAACCCAGCCCATAAAGGGTATTTGTTGGTTAACCCCTCGTTCCACAAAATTTTTCAGGGCCTATCAGTTCTTCCCCTGACCCGGGTTGTGGGTGAGGGAGATGTTTCTTCTTCATCCTTCTTTTAATACTGGCCCGGGCGCCCGTTCCCCCAGAGCTTTAACAAGTAGTCCATTTAATTTACATTGTATTAGGGACTTTTCACCAAAAAGGTTTGACTGTTCTGGTTTTTCCCGATATTTTTGGCTCTTGAAAAAACAGTAGAGCTCCACACGAATGCTGTTTCAGGTGATGCTGTCCCATTGTAACTTTGGAGACGGTCACACACCTGTGGGTAGTACTGGCGAGCTGTTCTTCATCCCGGGTGGTATTAGGAAGTGGGGGTTGTTTGGTTTGGGATGCCTTTGTGTTGGGGTTATGGTCGCCCCCCCCCGCAACCCTCTGTCTTTTAGCTGCTTGAATCTTTGGGACTCTAAAATCTTTTGCATAATTCCCCCTTTTACCACATTTAAAACAGAAAAAAGTAACTATCTTTATTGGGGTCTTAGCAGGCTCACATGCAGGGTGTCTTCTATTTGGAAATTTTCCCCATGCCTTGTGGTTTTTAATTGGTCGCCTCTGATAATCTGCTTCACTTGCTAGTTCCCACCAAAGTTCCTATATTCCTCCCAGTTGGGGCCCTGTTTTTTTCTTAAAAGGGACCTTTGGTTGATAGAGGTGGATGGGCAAGAGGGTTTTTGCTCCCCGTTCCTTTGGTGCATGCCATGGTGAACTTTTGGTTTTATTCTTTTGCGTCTTCCCGGAAGCCCCTTTTTAGCTTTTTTCTCTCCTAGCTCAAGGGTATGCCTCATTCATCTTCCAATCAAAAATTCATCTGAGATAAAAGGGTCCTCAAGGTACTGTTTCAGCTGGAAAATTGATGTTTTCCCCAAATAACCCCGTCCCCCTTGACCTCAGGGAAATTCTTTTGAACTAGCCCCACATCAAAACCCCTCCTAGTTCTTTTCTCTGGATGCAAAAACAGTTTTTCTTTGGTGCAATGGCTCTGAACAAGAAGTTTGAGGGGAACCCCTTTTCGGTCTTGAGAGATGTTAATCTTTGTGATACCCAAATCAGATTGCTTTTTTCCTTGTAATGCCTTTTAATATTGTTCTTAATGGGGGCAAGATGAGGTTTGGGCTTCATCTCTAACATTTCCCGAGATGCCCTGGTAAGGCTTTCACTACCGCCTCAATAATCTCTCTTCCTGATACCCCCCTTGTGTATCCCCAAGTCTATCTGGTGAATCAGGTTAGTGTAAGACTCTCTCTTTTGTTCTCGTTCCCAAATTTGGGGATTTATTTTTTAAATTTTTTGCGGATGGTTATCTCTTGGGCTGGATTGATCTTCTTTTAGTCTGGATTTGGGGAGATTGGGAAATTTATCGAACTGACCCCTTTCTCAACTGTCTTTTCAGATTCCCGCATGTTTTTGTAAAACAAATTTAAATTTGGGCTTTTTGTCCTTCAGCTTGCCAGTTGGGAAGACATGTCACTTTCTGTTGCCGAACTGTTTCTGGGGCTGCAGCCCGCAAATGTCAATAAAACGAGTTTAGTCTCGAAGAAAGGCCAAAATAGCGTCCCCTTTCCTCACTTTTCCATCTCATCCCCGTAATGATTAAAGGGGTGTAAAAGATGTCGGGTTTGTGCACGAGGGAAGATGGTCCCCTGGTAGTTTCATAAATTTTTTGGACTGTTCCCGTTTTGCTTAGGAAAAACGCAGCAGAGACTCACGATGTTATTGATGGTCCCTTTAACACATGGCTGAAAATTTGTGTGGATTTTCTTTTTGTGCGTATGGCCCTTTAAATGAGTTAAAATTTCCCGCAGGGCACTTGGGCCTTGTTTCTGACATTATCTGGTGCGGTTATGATGGTTTGGGGGCAGTACTATCCCCTAATGCTTGGCTTCAGCCTTGCAGGTAAAAGTGGCGCAGAAAAACACTGGCGGGAAAGTGCTGATGAACCTTTCCCATGCGTGCTGAAAATCTTCCGTCCCCCACTTGGTCTGCCCCCCGGAGACTCCCCCTAGGTTGCCGAGGCCCTCACTCTTCAGGTTTCACCCCTGTTTTTTACTTTTCGTTCCCCTCAAAATCCCCGTACGGGCCACCAAAATTTATCACACCCATGTGATAGGGTTGCGCCCCTGGGGATGAAAGGGGGTTCTTTTGGATTCTGAGGGAACCGGGGGGGCTTGCAGTGAGTTGGGCCCTTGTTATTATCCTCTTCACAGCACACACCATTTTAACAGTTTCCACTGTAGGGCAGTTTAAAACAGGCTTTATTTCAAGTCCATTCTCCTAACAAGTAACTTCAGTAAACATCAGTGATAACGGGCAATGGCAATGGCTCCTGGCATTCACACAGTTTAACTGCTTACAGGGGTTAAAAGTCACAGATACTTGAGTTTTCCCACCAGTAAATTCCTGTTCTCCTGAGCTGTGATTGCTGGCTGTTCTTCACTGTCTGGTGTGCAGTGCCGAGCCACACAAGGTTTCTGTCTTTACTGTTCTCACTTCTTCTGTGTCCTTCACTCTGTGGCATAGGCCTAAACTCCCCAGAATCCACTCCCCCAACAGTGTTCAGCAACTTCTGTCTCCTCCCCTTTTTCTAGTTTTGCACAACACTAGGTTTGAATGTTCTAGTCCTCTGTGCTGTACAGCCAACCATGCTGTGTGCTGGTGCTTTTGGTGCCCTCTAATGGCCAAGGAGAAGTAACTAGTTTACACTTAATAAGAACAGTGACAGTAGAGCTTACCCCAGGTCACATATGTAATTCCTTCTTTGTTGCTGGTACTTTATAGATAGATATGAGATAGATAATTAGATAGATATGAGATATAGATAGACATGAGATAGATAGATAGATTGATAGAAAGATAGATAGGTAGATAGATAGATAGATAGATAGATAGATAGATAGATAGATAGATAGATAGATAGATAGATAGATAGATAGATATGAGATAAATAGATAGATAGATATGGAGAGAGATTTGATATGAGATGAGATAGATAGATAGATAGATAGATAGACATGAGATAGATAGGTAGATAGATAGAAGATAGATAGATAGATAGATAGATAGATAGATGTGAGATAGGAGACAGATAGATATGAGATAGAAAGAGATAGATAGGTAGATAGATAGATATGAGATAGATAGATAGATAGATAGATAGATAGATAGACAGATAGATATGAGGTAGGTAGATAGATAGATAGATTAGATAGATAGATAGATATGAGATAGATAGATAAAATATGAGATAGATAGATAGATAGATAGTAGATAGATAGATAGACAGATAGATATGAGGTAGGTTGATAGATAGATAGATAGATAGATAGATAGATATTTAGATAGATAGATATGAGATAGATAGATAGATAGATAGATAGATTTGATATGAGATAGATAGATAGATAGATAGATAGATAGATAGATAGATAGATAGATAGATGTGAGATAGATAGATAGATATGAGGTCAGGGGTGCCAATAGGGCAGTATGGGCAGAACTCTTGTCAAGGGCCCTAATCAAAAAGGGGCCCACTGACATGTTAAAAAATAGGAACTAGTAATGGGTGGGAGCCCCATTTGATTTGGCTGTATGGGGCCCTGAAATGGTTAATAGATGACTGATGGCAGCCCAGTTTGAGATAGATAGATAGATAGATAGATAGATAGATAGATAGATAATGAGGTAGATAGATAGATAGACTTTGTATGTTACCCAAATTATCAGCCAGTATATATGGAATAGGAAACTTCCC
>JAODAL010061959.1:0-20019 GCA_025379985.1 Phyllomedusa bahiana | reverse complement strand
AAAATTTTTAATCCAAGGTGAGGCCTCAGGCCTCCAAGGGTTAAATTGGGAAAAGACGCTGAAAATACCTTTTAAGGTGTTCCCCACATAAAATGGATAGGCAGTCAATAGGATATTCTCGTTGTCAGGAGCGCCACCCCCTCCCCCCCTCTGGGATCATTCAGATCTCTTGAATGAAAAACAAAAACTAACCTTCTTGAACTGAGAGACTGTCACAACACAGCGCTCCCCTGTACTGGGAACTCCATAGAACAGAAGGGAAAACACAGCACTCCCTTTTCTGGGAAACCCCCCATGAAAGAATGGAAACACACCTCCCGTACGGGGAACTCCATAGAACGAAGGAAGAAAAACACAGCTCTCCCTGTATGGGACTCCCATAGAACAGAAGGAAGAAAACACAGCTTCCCCCTGTATGGGAACTCCATAAAACAAAAGGAAAGAAAAAACCGCTCTCCCTGTCGGGGAAACTCCATAGAACAAAAGGAAAGAAACACAGTTCCCTGTAGGGGGAACCCCCATAGAAAAAAGGGAAAAAAACACAGATCTCCCCTGTACTGGGAACCCCCATAGAGCAGAATGGAAAAAACACAGCGCCCCCCTGTATGGGAACTCCCATAGAACTAAGGAAAGAAAACACAGTTTCCCCCTGTATGGGAACTCCCTAGAAAGAAGGAAGAAAACAAAGCTCCCCCCTGTACTGGGAACCCCCATAAAAACAGAAGGAAGAAAAACACAGTCCCCCTGTCTGGGAACTCCCATAGAAAAAAGGGAAGAAAACCCCGTTTCCCCCCTGTTGGGAACCCCCATAAAACAGAAGGAAGAAAACACACCCTTCCCCTTAGGGGAACCCCCATAAAAGAAGGAAAAAAACACAGCTCCCCCCTGTACGGGAAAAACTCCCATAGAACGAGGAAAGAAAAAAGCTCTCCCCTGTACTGGGAACTCCCTTTAGAACAAAAGGAAGAAAACACAGCTCTCCCCTTTACGGGGAACCCCCATAGAACAAAAGGAAGAAAAAAAGCGCTCCCCGACGGGGAACCCCCATAAAAACAAATGGCAAACAAGCGCTCCCTGTACTGGAACTCCCATAGAGCAGAATGGAGAACACGCGCTCCCCTGTACTGGGAACCCCCCATATAACAGAATGGAGAACACAGCGCTCCCTGTACTGGGAACCCCCTAGAACAAAAGGGGAGAACCCCGCGCCCCCCTGTCTGGGAACCCCCATGAACAGAATGGAGAACAAGCGCTCCCCTGTTTGGGAAAACCCCATAAAAACAAAATGGAAAACAAGCGCCCCCCTGTACGGGGAACTCCCATAAAAAGAATGGAGAAACAGCGCCCCCCTGTACTGGGAACCCCCATAGCAGAAGGCGAACACAGCGCCCCTGTATGGGAACCCCCATAGGCAGAATGGAGAACAAGCGCTCCCCTGTACTGGGAAACTCCATAGAACAGAATGGAGAACACAGCACCCCCCTGTACTGGGAACCCCCATAGAACAAAAGGAAGAAACACAGCTTCCCTGTATGGGAACCCCCATGAACAAAAGGGAAGAAAACACAGCTCCCCCCTGTATGGGAACCCCCATAAAAAACAGAAGGAAAAAAAACACAGTCCCCCCCTTGTTTGGGGTTGAACGGGGGGCCCCCTTTTGGGGAAAACCCCCATAGGAGAAGGAAAAACACAGCGCTCCCGTACTGGGAATCCCATGAAACAGAAGGAAAAAAAAAACAGCATCCCGTAGGGGGAAAAACTCCCATAAAAACAAAAGGAAGGGAAAACCAGTTTCCCTGTACGGAACCCCCATAGAACAGAAGGAAAAACACAGCTCCCCCCCTGTACTGGGAACTCCCAAGAACGAAGGAAGAAAACACAGCTCTCCCGTAGGGGAACTCCCATGAACAGAAGGAAGAAAACACAGCGTCCCCTGTACGGGGGAATCCCATAGAACAGAATGGGAACCCCAAGCGCTCCCCGTACGGGGAAAACCCCCTAAGCAGAATGGAGAAACAGCGCTCCCTGTATGGGAACCCCCATAAAACAAAAGGAAAAACACGCGCTCCCCTGTAGGGGAAACTCCCATAGAACAGAATGGAGAACACAGCACCCCCCTTTTGGGGAACTCCCTAGAAAGAGGAAAAAAACACAGTCTCCCTGTACTGGGAACTCCCATAAAAACAGAAGGGAAAACACAGCTTCCCCTGTAGGGGGAACTCCCATAAAAACAGAAGGAAGAAAAACAGCTCTCCCCTTACTGGGAACTCCATAGAACAGAGGAAAAAAACACAGCGCTCCCCGTAGGGGAAACTCCTTGGCAGAGGGAGAACACAGGCTCCCCTGTACTGGGAACTCCCATAGAACAGAAGGAAGAAAACACCCCCTCCCCTGTACTGGGAACCCCCTAAAAACAGAAGGAAAAAACACAGCTCCCCTGTAGGGAAAACCCCCATAAAACAAAAGGGAAAAGAAAACACGCTCTCCCCTGTAGGGGAAACTCCCATAAAACAGAAGGAAAAAAACCCACGCGCCCCCCTGTACGGGAACCCCCAAATAAAACAGAATGGGGGGGAACACAGCGCTCCCCTGTATGGGAACTCCATGGAAGAATGGAGAACACACGCTCCCTGTATGGGAACCCCCTAAACAGAATAAATAACACCCCACCCCCATGCTCGGGGGTTTTGTAGGGGTTTCTGCTGTGGGCCAGTCTAAACCTGACCCAGGACCCGACCCTGAAGTAAGCTACCAGATCTCCCAAAACAATGTAAGAAAAGGCAGAACTGGTTCTAGGTAAAAAAACCGCCCATGGGGAAAACATTTAAGGAGCTTCATGTTTGCTTTTGGTGCGGTTTTCCCCCAGGTTCCCCCACCTGTAGAAAAACATGAAGGTGTGGAAAAACGGTGACAATACGGTTTGGCCATTATTTATCAGAAAACGTCACATACTACAGCAAATGTCAGGTTTTCTATCCGACATTGGAAAAATGCAGGAACAACGCTCCCATCTGGGGACGGACTATAGGTTTGTGGCCATAACTATTGCTAAAACAGCAGTGGTTAAGCCATACATTGCAGAATTTACAGGTGTAGAGGTTTGTGCCAAGACTGATCTGCAGACGACCTCCCGACCACGGACGTCAGCTCCTCATGATGGGTTCTGGCAACAGCCTCAAACACCTGTGCTCTTTATGCCGAAGCGGTTAAAATGTTTTGAGCAGATGTTTGGGGAATTGGGGGGGTAAGGCCCAAAAATGGTTTCTACGTGGGTCTATTGAGAACAAAACGCTATAGGAGGGCTAAAGGCAAAGCTTTTTCAGACAAACTCTCTATTTCAAAACTAAAAGGTTTCCCCTTGCCCTACAAATCGACCATAGGCCATAACATGCACCAAATGTGCGCGCTAAACGGGTGCCAAATGTGCACGGCTTTGAGCAGACATTTGACATCCATTTTTTTTTTTTTTTACTATTTTTTCCCTTGTAATTTGTTTGGGTAGATTTGTTATTTTTACGACGGATAAATTTACAACATGGACACATACACCGATACGTTTTCCATCAACATATGCTTTATATATATATATATATAATTATATATTATATATTATAAAAAAAATTTACACCGTCACGTCAAAAGTTTTGTTCAACTTGAAAAAGCCCAGCGCCTTGCGTCTTCCATCAGTCAAAATTTAACAGATACTTCACATAAACTGTAAAAATGGACAGAATGTCAATGTACGTTGAACATTCATCCACAATAAAAGGGGCAGATAAATATGTTCAAGGAAAATGTTTTTCTGTGCCGCACCAAACAATGGATCTGTTCAAAACACTGTACACTAAGGGCGACATGTATGAATTTTGGCATTTAAACGGCAATTTTCATGCGCATTATAATAGAATGGCCCCAATTTATGAATCCGCTCCACATCGAGTCATAAATCAGGCTCATTCTAGCGCTCGGACACCATTTCTGGCTCAGGTAAACCACTTTGAAAGTGCTCTGCCTGCTCCAGCAGTAACGCGCCTAGAATTGCCATAGCAAAGCTATAGATATATATGTAGCTTTGATACAGTTTTGATACAGTTCCGCCTAGCGCACGCCCCCGAGATCGTCCGCATTATAAAGTGCCGCAGGTGCTCTGTAATACGCCTGATACTGGTGTATTACTTATGTAAAAATATAGCCAACGGGGCTGTGCCAATGTTTTGGCTAAAAAGACACCAGACTTCCCGTACGTAGATGTCGCCCTAAGGTTATGTTCACACGGGGTAATTTCGGCACGCATTTCGTCATGTACTTGCGCTCTAGTACGGGTGAGATGTGCGCCAAAATTACGATAATCCATAGTGCTCAGAGAACTATGGATTGCGCCTCCTCTCCCCGCTTGTACAATACGATCGTATTGTACGCCCAGGGAGATAAGTGACATGTCAATTACTTGCGGCGAATACACGCCACGAGTAATGTATGACTATGGGGCCAGCAGGCTGCCCCCCCCTCTCCTGCGACCCAGGAGTACACGTGTAGTAGCGCGACTCCCAAAGCTTCTGGCATAATTGCGGCCATACTGTACGCGCTGCAATTATGCCGTGTGAACATAGCCCAAGTCTGACTGCTGTGAAACATACAGAGTATCCGACAGTATGAAGACATTACCGCCAGGACAGGGGAAGAGAACCAATGTATCACATGTCTATGACCGATCAGCCAATGTTTCCTGATGATGGTACAAGATTAGTGCCAAAATATATTCTAGAAGTTCAAGACTACAATTAGAGTTTGCACAATATATGCACAAGATACACTCACTCATTGACCAAAAAAAAAAAAAAAGTTGTTGGACTCAAATACACACACGAAAGGAGCCGATCTCTTCCCTTTAGATGCACACATACAACTGTTTAATGTTTCAGGACTTTCTGCACAACTTGCTGATCTCCAACAAGGAGCTTAATGTCAAAATTCACAACAAGTATTTGATCCCTGAATCAACAAATACATTTAGGGGATCAATGTGAATTGGGATTTAAACCGTCCTCCTCATCCTGCTGTTCACATTGTGACATCATGAGACCAAGACAACACCTTACAATTGATCAACAGGACCTCGCCACTGCCTTCAAGCAGGATGCTTTCAGACGGAAGTGACCACTGAGCTTAGAGAGTTATCAGCAGGTTGTAGCAGAGATACAGCAACTGGAAGAGTCACAGAAAGGCAAAGAAGTGGACGTCCTTGGACTCCATCACACACTGATGAGCGCTTCATTGTAATCAATGCCCTGCGGAGCCGGATGATAGATGCAGCACAACTCCAGTCACATTTAAGGGAGGCGAGAGACACCAAGTGTCACGTCAGACCATTCGTAACCGTTTACATCAGCGTGGTCTGCGTGCTAGAGGACACAAAAATATGATATAGCAGCCACAACACCCACTAAATATTAATAACCTGCAAAAACCATATTTGAAATAAATACAAGACAAAAAACGACCATCATTCAGTTCTGCCGAATTAGATGGAATCAACGCAGCGATTGCTTACAAACCCCTTAACACCAGTGAGACCTCCGTGCATTGTAGTAGCTTTAAGGTTTAGTGGGTTTTGTGGTTGCTGCACCCTAAAATTGCTTTGAATGCAGAAAGGTATATTGCAATAGTACCATAGTAGATTAGGTTGTAAAAAGACCCAAGTCCATCGAGACCAGCCTATAATCCTACAGTGTTCATCTAGAGGAAGGCAAAAACCCCTATGAGGTGGATGCCAATTGTTCCACACAAGAGGAAAAATTCCTTCCCGACTCCAAATAAATCCCTGGATCAACATCCCTTAACATTTCGTATTATATTTTTCAAGAAAGGCATCTAAACCATTCGTGTACTTAGTCAATGACTCCACCATTACAACCTCCATAGGTGTCAGAGCTCCATAGTGTCACTGCTCTTACTGTAAAGAATCCACAATCACAACCTATTGCGGCAGTGAGCTCAATAGTGTCACCGCTCTTACAGTAAAGAATCCACCAACAACAACCTCTTGTGGCCCCGAGCTCCATAGTGTCACAACCTCGATCTCCATAGTGTCACAACCATTCGTGTACTTAGTCAATGACTCCACCATTACAACCTCCATAGGTGTCAGAGCTCCATAGTGTCAGTAAAGAATCCTCATCTATAAAGATGATGAAACCCACCTTTCAGCTAGATATAGAGAATTCCTCCTTGTTGTTATGGGCCTAAGTGCAAAAAGATCCATTAATAGATCTCTGTACCGTTCTTACAGTAATGAATCCACCATCAGAACCTCTTGTGGCAGCGAGCTCCATAGTGTCACCGCTCTTACAGTAAAGAATCCACCATCACAAGCTCTTGTTGCAGCGAGCTACATAGTGTCAGTAAAGATTCCTCATCTATGAAGATGATGAAACCTTCTTTCCTCTAGATGTAGAGAATACCTCCTTGTTGTTATAGACCTAGGTGCAAAAAGATCCTTTAATAGATCTCTGTAGCATCCTTACAGTAAAGAAACCACCTTCACAACCTTTTGTGGCAGCAAGCTCCATAGTGTCATAGCTCTTACAGTAAAGAAACCACAATCGCAACCTCTTGTGGCAACAAGCTCTTCAGTGTCACTGCTTTTGCTGTAAAGAATCCACCATCACAACCTATTGCGGCAGTGAGCTCAATAGTGTCACCGCTCTTACAGTAAAGAATCCACCAACAACCTCTTGTGGCCCCGAGCTCCATAGTGTCACCGCTCTTACAGTAAAGAACCTGCAATCACAACCTTTTGTGGTCTCGAGCTCCATAGTGTCACTGTTCTTAAAAGTAAAGAATCCATCATCACAACCTCTTGTGGCAGCAAGCTCCCTAATGTCACTGTTCTTACAGTAAAGAACGGGCAATCACAACCTTTTGTGACCCTGGACTCCACAGCCTCATTGCTCTTACAGTAAAGAATCCTCCTATGTGATGCTTTTTTTTTAACCTTCTTTCCTCTAGATGCAGACGACACTCCCCGGTCATTGAAGTTGGTGCCAGAGATGTCTGCATTGTCCTTGCACATATTTGTATATGGTAATAAAATCTCCCCTAAGAAAAGTTACTTATGAAATATCAGGTATAGCAGAACAGCCTCCTGCACCCCGTATAACAGCCACATTTCCAGGAGTGAAAGGGTAAAATCCAATCTCTAAACTACATGAAATCCAAGCTCTGGAGAAGGTTCCCTCCAGCAACAAGAGAGCTACAAAAGGTACAACTTCACGTAGACTCAGCAGATACTTTCAACAAGCACTAACCCCATTCATAAGAGGTTCCCTTTGATCCGTTTATTAAATCCGGCATCCTTTCCTGGTTCATATTTTCCTACGGGGCCTTTGATGTTGGAGGTTGGGAGGGGCGGCAAGAAAAGAAGAGATTTCCTGAATTTAGTCCCGGAGACGAGTTGTTGAAGAGGTGAGGGGGCAAAAAAAAGTGTCACAAGGCAACATTTCCCGACACCTTGCTTGTGCTTGCTCTTGGGTCCCTGGAGTGCGTGGTGATGTGTGCCGCTGTGATCCATACGCTACATTTAATTTCCTCTTTCTCCAAATGCCTCAGAATTGGAGGTATCAGACATACAAAGGAGAAATAAACCAAACTACCATGACACCCCCCATGGGAAAACCCATTACATTGTGCTGACTTTCCCCGGCCGATACAACGCATATTCTAGCAGACATGGGAGGAAAATTCAGCATCAGGGGCAGCGGAGAGTCAAGTTCTATACGGATTATATGTAATGTGTGTGATTGCTCCATGCTTATTGACGAGTGAGAGGGCGCGAGGTGCACACCAGTCACAAATAGTTGGGGATATTCGTCTGTTGGTTAAAATTTCAGGATGAACATAAAATTTCTTGAAAACTAAAATGAGCCGATCTCTTCCCTTTAGATGCTCACGTCCAACTGCTCAATGTTTCAGTACTTTTTGCACAACTTGCTGATCTCTAAGGAGCTTAAAGAGGTTGTCCCACTACAAGGATTGCTGCTTTTTATGTTAAAGATCTTGCAAAAACAAGTCACTTTGCAATATATTTCCATTAACAGTGTCCTACCTATTCCTAGATATCACCTTTTGTATGGGCTGCATCAGCTCCTCAGGTCGCTATAGCTACAGACCTGTTTGATCTATCCCGATAGGCTGCCAGCACTGGTTGCTATAGCTACAGACCTGGCTTCTACTGCAGCCTACTGGAAGCCAGAAAACATGCCCCTGAATTCAAAATTAAACCAAGAAAAAACAGGACTGAGGTGAGATGACCCCTTTAATGACAAAATTCACAGAAGGTGGTTGATCCCCTAAATTTATTGGGCGATTCAGGGAACAATGTGAATTGGGATTTAAACCGTCCTCCCCATCCTACTGTTCACATTTTGACATCAGACCAAGATAACACCTTACAATTGATCAGCAGGACCTCGCCATTGACAGGCGTCAAGCAGGATGCTCTTAGACGGAAGTGACCACTGAGCTTAGAGTGTCACAGATTGTCATCAGTAGGTTGTATTAGATACAGAGAGACTCCACAGCGCACTCTATTGGATGTAGTTATACTCAGTTCACATGTAGCTCGCAGGAGCCTAGCAATGGGAAAGGGTTTTTAGTCGAACCAGTAAAGTTCAAATAGAGACAGCTGTTTCGGGGTATTTGCCCCTCGTCATTGCAGTATAAAACTTACTGGTTGGCTGGGTGAGAGGCAAGAGTGGCTTCAGAAGGGGAAAAAAATCTCTCCATGAGGAGAGGATCCAATAAATTGGTTGGTGTGAGGATTTATTCGCCTATCAGACCTGCCTGACTGTTTTGCATAAAGCAAAGGCTTATGGGAAAAGAGCTGAGGAGCTCCACAGCGCACCCTATTGGATGTAGTTATCCTCAGTTCACATGTAGCTCGCAGGAGCCTAGCAATGTGAAAGGGATTTGAGCCAAACCAGTTAAGTTCTACTACAGACAGCTGTTTCAGGGTATTTGCCTGTGGAGCTCCTCAGTTCTTTTCCCTAAGCCTTTGCTTTATGCAAAACAGTCAGGCAGGTCTGATAGGCGAATAAATCCTCACACCAACCAATTTATTGGTTCCTATCCTCAAGGAGACATTTTTCCCCTTTCGAATACAGAGAGACTGGAAGAGTCACAGAAAGGCAAAGAAGTGGACGTCCTTTGGCTCCATCAAACACGGATGACCACTTCATTGTAACCAATGCCCTGCGGAGCCGGATGAGGAATGCAGCACAACTCCAGGCACAGTTAAGGGAGGCGAGAGGCACCAAGTGTCACGTCTGACCATTCGTAACCAGTTACATCAGTGCGGTCTGTGTGCTAGATGACCCGACCACACCACCAGACACAGGCATCAGCGTTTGAGCCAGAGAGCATCTACACTTAACTAGTGCTCTTCAGAGACGCCAATGAGGGCGCCATTTATCAGCCAGGTCGCCTTGCCGGTCCTGTAGCACGCAGATCACGCTGATGCAAACAGTTACAAATGGTCAGATTTACCACTTTGTGCCTCTCATCTCCCTTAACCGTGCCTGGAGTTCTCTGGCATTCCTCTTCCTGCGCCGCAGGGCATTCGTTTTTAAAATAAACACAGTAAGCACTTGTGTTTTTTTTGGTAACTAACACACCTATCGTCTACCTTTTGTTTAAATGGGTTATTCCATCACCTTTATCCTGCTGTGTTTTAAAAAAAAAAAAAAAAAAAAATTTTGCCTCTTCGACTTCTTTACAGGTCGCGGTCATGGCGCATCCTGATGGTTTCCTTGACTCGCTCTCTCATCCTCCACGTAACATTCGGTGTCAGAAATAACCTTCCCTCACTATTGTGCTAATTTTACTTAAAGGGGTTTTGCCACGATGTAATGTTGACGTGGGATCCTCCAAAATGGGTATTTAATCACTTTTCTAAATATATGTGATTATAAAACGTGAAGCCTCAGAGAGCTACAGGCTGCCTTACCTGCCCTTAGTTACTTAAAAGCTTCTATTAGATACGACCTGACAAGAGCTGCTGGCCGGGTTTGCGCAGAGAACACTTCTTATCTGATGAAAGGGAGCTGAAGAAGCTTCAAGGCACCGGGTAGAAATATGTTGTCTTCTGTATACAGAATCCACTAGTTGTAGTTTGATTATTTGAGTGAACATTGCACACGATCTCTTATGCATGGCTCTGTGCTCTGGCTGTGTCTCTCTCTCAGCTAGCGTGGCTTATTTACATTAGCGTCTTAGCAGATAAGGCACGTCCTGGCAAAACCCCTTTAACTGGTCTGTAAAACAGTAGGAATTACTCTGCCACCTGTGTACAAAATTGAGGTTGTCTGACAGTTACTGAGCGTGTGTGACCAGCCGCAGTAGACTTACTAGGTGGACACCAAGGGCGACATGTATGTACGGGGCTGCGTCAGTATTCTGGTGTCCTTTCTGCCAAAAAACTGGTGCAGCCCTGTTATCTAGATGTATGGGCAGACTCATTCCAAAATTAGGTTATCAGGCGCCTGGAAGCATCGCACCACAACCGTATGATTCTACACACTTATGACTGGAGGACGGCAAAACTGGGCGCATTACTGCTGGAACAGCCAGACCAAGGTAAAAGTGGTTTGCCTGAATTGTAATTTTTAAGCTAGAAAGTGCTAAATCCATGACCTGCAGTGGAACAGGTTCATAGCATTGATGGCGCTGTAGAGAAATTGTAATTTGACTTGCAAATTTTTCCCACAAATTACAGCAGATTGCTGAGGGTCCCAGTAGCAGGGAGATGTTGTGATCAACTTCTTGTCAAAAGGTCCCTTCTAACAAGCAGGGGATGTCAACCAGAGAACCAGTATATCACAAGGCATTATGGGAAAGGAGCTGGGAAGCTCACTGCGCCCTCTACTGGTTGTAACAAATCCTTAAGTTACTTCTGATTCACTGAATCTTTGAGAAGCAAAAAGGAATATTAGACAAGCCAATATCGCTCATCTACATACGACCGTTTCGGAGTTTTGCCCCTCCTCAGTATAGAGCAGAGCGATACTGGCTTGACTGGGAGGGAGGCAATGAGTGGCTGAGAGAAGGGGAACATCTCACCTTATGGAGAGCACCAGTTAAGGTGTGTAGTGTTTTTATCGCCTTTTAGCCCACTACTAAGCATCTGCATATCACAAGGCATTATGGGAAAGCAGCTGGGAAGCTCTCTGCGCCCTCTATTGGTTGTAACAAATCCTCAAGTTACTTCTGATTCACTGAATCTTTGAGGGGGGGAAAAACCCCAAAACTGTCATATGTAGAAGAGCGATATTGGCTTGACGAATTCCTTTTTGCTTCTCAAAGATCATTGAATCAGAAATAACTTGAGGATGTTACAACCAATAGAGGGCGCAGTGAGCTTCCCAGCTCCTTTCCCATAATGCCTTGTGATATGCAGATGCTTAGTAGTGGGCTAAAAGGCAATCAAAACACTACACCCCTTTCCTGGTGCTCTCCATAAGGAGAGATGTTCCCCTTCTCCCAGAGAACCAGTGTAAGGACTGGCTTGTTTTTGAGCCTCTAGGACCGTCTGTTTCTTCATTAACTGCCCAAGAATAGGTTTACACAGCCGAATTTCAGAGTAGAATTCATGGCTAAAACCCGCACTTGCTGGCGGACGTGGATTTGATGCTGATTTCAGAGACAGATTTTTCGCCTCCATAACTCTGAGTGTCCAGGGCTGAACTCGTCTTAGGAACAGACACTGGTTCTTTTTAGGCACTGAAAAAAAAAAATCTGCACCGAGGTAGATCAGCGTCCCATGCACTGCAATGCGGATTTTCCATTAGAAACATTGTGCGGCGCATTGCAGTCAGATTTAGCTTTGAATCCATGTTCACCTCAGCATCCAAATACCCTAAAGGGCACATAGCTAAGGCAGAGACGAGGGCCTTTCTTAGGGCACAAACGGGACAATTCAATACTTGGTAATAAAAGGAAGAGAAAAAAAAACCCCTCGATCTATGGTAAAATTTCCTTAGTATTGTAGATTTAGTTTCAGGTTACACAACATCATTTTGTTTCCCAATGACGCTTAAATCAGACGTCGGGTAACACGGAAAATACAAAAAAAGAAACAAATTTTTAAAACATAAAAAAAAAAGGTACAAAGGTAACTAAAAACAACAATTAGTAGAAATCATTACGTATCATGCAGGGACAATCAATAGAAATCTAAGGTTACATCTACACGGCAGTGCTCATTTAGAACCCACAAAAATCTGACTGTAAACCATCCCCATAGACCTCAATAGAAAATATGAGCTGTAGTTCACACCGCTCGGATTTTCAAAGCTCAGATCTTAAATCAGAAAACCAGGTAAAAAAAAATTAGAACGTGTTAGAGAATTTGTCATATTTCACTTAAGTGATGGATTATAGTACTGTTCAACTGAATTGGGCGCCTGAAAACAAGGAGGGGGGGGGGGGGGGGAAAACGTACCAAAACCCAGCACAAACAACGAAAAGAGTGTAAAATACTGGCTAGATTCCCACCAGTATTTTATCCTCTGCCGTGTGAACGCAGCCTAAGGCTATGTCCACACGGCGTATTTGCGGGGCGTAATTAAGCCGGGTGTTTGGGAGTCGCGCTGATCGGCGCGCACTCCCACAATGCGGGGGGGAGGGGGGCGGCAGCCCACCGGCCCCATAGACTCATTACTCACTGTGCTTAAGCGACATGTCACTTATGTCCCTGCGCGTACTATACGATCGTAATGTACGCCCGGGGAGGAGGAGGCAGAATCCATAGTTCTCTATGAGAAATATAGATTACCAGAATTACGATGCGCATCTCGCTCGTATTCGAGCGCAAATACGAAGCGAAATGCACACTGAAATTTGCCAGTATGAACATAACCTAAAGCTTCAGTAGGGGAGGTATAGCTAGAGAAAGGGCTTCAGTACAAAAGGTGGGGGATTACCATAAAAAAAAAAAAAAATGAACAGTAGGTCATGTGATACGAAGAGGCTAAAAGTTAGTCCAGCAAGTCTGATGGCAAACAGCACCTATAGTATCTATACACCGCAACCATCAAACACCACAAAAGGGATACAAAAACCATAAAACAAAAAAATAAAAGGTGCGCTAAGACTAAAGATATGGAATAAGCAAGCAAATCCAGGAGTAAAAACAGAATGGGGGGGGGGGAATTTATAATAAAATTTATTTTTAATAAACCTAAAGTAACTAAGGCAAATACATATCCAAAAAACCCACCAAGCTTGTTTTTTTTCTAGTAAAAAAAATTTTTGCAGTCTTTATTAAACCCCATTTAAAAATCAAATAGCGTGACAGTAGTGGGTCCCACCGCCGTTTGGGGAATGTTTTCCCTTTTGTCTTTAGTGGTCATAAAGTAACACGAAGCCCAAAAAAAACAAAAAAAAAAAAAAAAAAAACCCTAGCAAAAGTGCAAAAATGTAACTTACCCCCCAGAACTATGCCCCAAAAAGTACCCTCCCCAAGCTTTACCCTGGGAGGGGTATTGTCATCTACAAAATGTCCTTCCTTTCCCCGGACAAAGTGTGGGTGAAATGTCCATTAGGGCATATGTGTGATGTGCAAGGATTAGCTTTTTACACTTTTTTTTTTTTTTTTTTTACATAGAAATAAGAAGAATTTGACCATTTTTTGGGGGGGGGGGGTGCATTTTACTTTATATATACACCTTTCACACTTCTATTTTTCCCTCACTCAGTTTATATTTTTTTTTCTCTCCAAATTTTGTGTCCCTTTTTATTTTCAGGGCTTTGCTTTTTCCCCCTTTCTTTCTTTATTTTTTCTTGTATTTTCTTGTTAACTCTTGTTTTCTTGATCCCCTTTGGTGTTTATTTTTATGATTTAAATGGTTTACATACTATTCATGTATTTGGTACTTTGCTACTCATGAAGTTAATTTGTATGTAGTCCAATTTCTTTTGGGGGCCCATCGATAGACAATTTAGGGAAACCACGCTGCAGGAAGGGATACAATGAGGAGCACACCATCAAAGCAAATCATTAGAGAAACCGTAAAAGGGGCCCCCAAACTCAGTGATACAAAAGATAAATCCCTTGCACATGTCGCAATGAACTGCAGCAGGTCCTCCTCAGGAGGGGTCAAACCCTATGGAATCACCTGTAACCAAGAACATATTGAGTAAAGGATTAGTCAATGCACACAGGGTTTAAAGCGGTGTATGGAGTGGCCCAAACGGGGCCCCAAATTGTTTACACGGGGGCCAAACCCACAACTCACCGAGACCGTGACTACCCATGACCAAAAGGGGAGAAAAATCACCTTCATAAGGGGATTCCATCCCAGGGCTCACCTAAACCCTTAAGCCTCAGGCCGGGAAAAGAGTTAAGACCAGAACATTTTTTTTTTTTGTCTCCTTGCTTTCAACAGTTGTAACTTTTTTATTTCAATGACCAGTTTAAAGAGGCCCCGTTTTATTCGAGACAAGTTGTACTTTATGGGGGAATAGTTTAAGTTCACTTTTAAATTGCAGAATGTTCCTTTTTTTTTTTTTTTACACCATTCACATTTCACACTTAATAACTTGTTACATTAATTCTACAGGTTATTACGGTCGTGTGGATACCCAATATGTGTAGGTTTTTTTGTGTGTGTAATATATGCACAATTATTTTTTATTTAATATTTTTTTATTATTTATTTTTTTACACTGTTTTACTTTTTTTTTAAACCCATGAAGGGAGGACCATTTTTTTTTTTTTTTTTTTTTTACACTTAGTAATGTATTAGCATATTCATATATACTAATACATTATAAACTGTCAGTCTCAAAAGGCAGTGATCAGGAACAGCACACAGTCGTCCTGGTCACTGGCTTCATACACAGACCAGCTCTCGGGGCTACTCTAGGTCCCCAGGCTGACTGTGCAGCCGTTCCCGGGCTCTGTCGGGTCACGGGGTTTGTTTCTGATCACCCGACAGAGAAAGGGAATCCCTTTGATTGAAACGGTGTGACGATCCGCGCAAATCAAGGGTTAAAGCACCGGGGAGTGGAGGTTTCCCCCACTCCCCGGCACTTGCAGGAGCTAAGCTGGGATCAGGGCTGTGTTGTACAGCCCCAATCTCAGCGCAGCTGCGGCGCCCGGAGCCGCAAACTCCGATGTCTGCAGCGATGCCAAAAGACGTCGCTGTAGACGAATGACTTGAAATGCCCAATGCCAAAAGACGGTGGGCGGTCGTTAAGGAGTTAAAGACCATGTAAAGAGTGTATTGAGCGGTTTGCTGTAGGAAATGGCCTACAACAGACGACCTGTAAAACTATGAGCTAGGACTGCGAGCAGAGTTGGCCTCACACTCTCTTCATACTACTGTAATTCGTTACTGTTCATTACAACTGGCATGTGCCCTGCCGTCAGCAGCCGGGAACAGAGATGACTCCAGTCCTAGCCATTTAACCACATGCATTCCATAGCCAACAAAAGCACAGCATCGAAGTGGTCAGGAAGGGGAGGGACGCCCCCTTCCACATCCAAATCAGGGAGCACTGTTGATCTGCCAGAGCTGCTGGGGGCCCAATGAAGGCCTGCAGGTCTGCCATTACTGTGCTTCTATTACACCATACCAGAGAGTACTGCCGCTGCGTTACATAGTACAGGCAACACCCTGAAACAGCTGTCTGTAGATGAGTAAAAGTGGCATGGCTTGAATCATTTTCACATTGCAAGACTCGCGAGTCAGTTGTGTTATGAGGATTGCTACATCCAACAGATGGCGCTGGCGAGCTCGGCTCTTAACCATAAGCCTTTTCAAAAACTCCAAAAAATTGACTGCATGTTCAAGTCTCTCAGAATTAGAGGAGGGGGGGGGGGAAGAAATAAATAAATCACACTAAGGGAGTACAGTGGGTGGTGGTGTAAGTGATTGACAGTCTTCCTTGTATGAGAATACATATAGAAATGGCCACCAGTCACTGACAGGACCGCCCACTGGACTCCTTAACCTTAAACAAGCAGGGATTGAACTGAATTACAATAAACTGGGATTTATGTGAATAAAATACAAGGTATACTGAAACATCGAGCTGTTTAGTTCCTCCGCTCTATGACATAGGGCCTGCATAACAAAGCATGTGCATTGTGACACGCCCATTTTACAATGAATTGTGGGAGTTTTCCTCCTCTAATGCTCGTTGTTGCATCAGTTGTTTTAGGACGTTACTTTCATCATGCGATGACTAAGAGCTGGCACGACGCCAAATGTTGTGAAATCAACTTCCACAATTCTGACGCAAGTTTAAGTTAAGAGTTTTAATTTTTTCCCTGGTGCTGAAAAAATAAAGGTTTAATCATTTCAAAGGGGTTTTCTCACCACAAAGATTAGCTTTTAAAATAAAGGGGACAGTTAAATGAAGACTTCTTCTAAATACATTGGTCAATAGATTATACTTCAATCATGAGATTAATGTGATTTATTTTTATGTGCTCTGAAGTGCACACATGTTTCAATGGTTACCTGCATATCAATTGGTACTCCCGTTATACAGGGCTCCCCAACTCCAGTCTTCAGGACCCACCGACAGGTCATGTTTTCAGGATCTCCCACAGAATGCACGGACAATAATTATATCACCTGTGCAATACTGAGGAAATCCTGAAAACGTGACCTGTTGGTGGGGCGTGAGGACTAGAATTGGGGACCCCTGCGTTATCCAATTGGCCAAGAGCGGGGACCCCTGTGTTATCCGATTGGCCGAGAGCGAGAAATTCTGTCATCTCATCAACTGAGAGCAGGAAGTGACCTCACCCTTTAGATGGACTGTTATGGAAGCAAACTGATAAGAGCTAACAAGATTAGCATCACTAAACAAAAGGTACATGTGCTGTGAGAACTGAAAAGCATGGCTTTATCTGTAATCTTGTTAGAGATCACAATATCCCGCGCTGTCAGAGTAACTCCATAGAAGTTGAATATGCTAATTATTGCTGTAGATAGGGACGGGATGCTGCACAGGCGATGGTAAGTGACCACCTATGGAATCACTTTATCCCAGGCAGAAAAGAGGACCCAAATTTACAGAATTTTCCATTTGGAGAGGGAGTAGGGGGGTGCTTTGTGCCTTATTTTCCTAGGGCACAATAATACCTTGTTCCAGCCCTGGTTATAGAACCACCCACAACCTTAAGTGAAAGACTGATAAAACTCAGTGAAAAAGCCGTGCTGAGAAAAACCCTTCTGTGGTCAGTGCTGATGTGTTCATTTTAGTAAATAAATATATAACTAAGTGGTGCCCATAAAACAATTCTGGAACATCTTTCCTTAGATTTCTATCTTGTGTTGTTCCTCCTAGAAACCAACTACAAATTTGTCAACTGGGTGTTATTTAAGCGGGTGTTCTGACAGTTTGATATTGTCTAATCAGAGCTGACTGTTTATGGATACGCCCCTCTGGAATGGTAACACCCAGCTGACAGATTCAGTAAAACATTTCTAAGAGGAATAACAGAGGAACAGCACAACACAGATCTAAGAGAAGAGGCTCCAGAACGGTTATTTCACGGGAACACAAGGAGTCACTAAGACGGGTATGTCAGGAGAGGTCACAGGTCCTCTGTAAACTCGGTCTGCCAGTACTAAGAGTAAACCTTTACTCAGGGCCGTTGCTAGGGGCAGGCGATCGCCCGGGGCGCCGAGGCTCCACTCACCTAAGCAGTCAGCCCGGAGGTTAGCCCTTGACTGCGCAGCCGTTTTAACACGGCAGCGCATAGTCACTCAGCTGCACACTCACTGTGCAGCTGCTGCTACAGGGAGGAGGCAGGACGGATCGTTCCCGTCCTGCCTTCTCCCCTGTATCAGCGTCGCAGGGGTCGCACGGCTTTCACTGCGCCCCCTGCGACGCTTGATCTCCTCAGCTGGCAGCTCTGCCGCCGATGAGATCCCTGGGAGCTGCGTGACAGTGTAAGCGGCGTGCTCTGCAGCTCCCGGTACGGGACGCGAGGATCGTGGCATGGCGGGTAATTTTTTTTTTTTTTTCATCGATAGCCACAGGGGCTACTGCCTTTACGCCACAGGGGCTACTGCCTGGCCGCCACAGGGGCTACTGCCTTTACGCCACAGGGGCTACTGCCTTTACAGTGAAGATTTGTGGCCGGGAGAAGTCGTCATGGCGTCTGGGACAGATGGAGAAGAGAAACAACAAACTCTTCAGAGACGTCTCCTTAAGTCCTGGAAATAACTTTAACTGTAATCATTTATATGTCTGCAGAGCCTCTGTACAACTGGTATCCACTACTGTAAGGTCACTGTATGGGGGTAATATAGGTTGTAGTATAATGGTTTGTATTCACTAATGGTCAGTTTGTATTATTCAGTCACTATATGGTGGTGATATGTGGTCATGGTGTGGTGGTATTATTCGCTCACTGTGTGCTGGTGATATGTGGTCTTAGGATTCTGGTTTTGTGTAGCAGTGTTATTTGGCAATTGTAGGACTATTATTTAGTAGTTGTATATGTAGCACTTTTGTGGTAAAGCTTTTTGTATATTTTAGATTTGGTTAATGGTGAAGCAATGTGTCGCATTGTGGTGCATTATTTTACGGGGAGGAGGGGCAAAATTTCTTCACCTCGCCCCGAGTGAAATATAGCCTAGGAACGGCCCTGCCTTTACTGTTCTATGTAATTGTAACAGAAACCTAAAAATATAAAGCTATTTATTCATCACCCACATAAAAATAACCCATTATCTTTATGCTACTGCTTAAAGTTTTATAGGTTCGAAGCTAAACCCCGTTACTACTAATATTTCCCTACATTTCTGGAATGGTTTCATAGCTAAACAGGGAGAGACCACAAAATCTGGTATTATCGAGTGATAAAATTAATCATGTATAAACAAACCAAAAAGTGTCCCGAATCACTTCCATTTATTCACCCTCCGCACACAGACGCAGCTCCGCCACTTTAAAGAAGAAATTGTGCCCTTTGTATTTTTATTGCTTATTTAAACAGATTTCTCTACAGATATTCGGACCCAGCGAGCTAATGTAGCAAGTAATCTGATTATCACAACGTTTTATAGCTCGTCAGATCGTTCAGCACCAGACACCGTTCTCCGAGACTTTAAAGCCTCAATAATTAGGGTAGACCTTCTTATTAGAGTCAGAACTATCTTCCACGCTTTATAGTTCTTAGGTCAGTTTTTTTAAAACATTATTTATAATAGGTGTTCTAGAATCGTGCAACTTAAAGGGGTTGTCTCACTACAAGGATTGATGCTTTTTATGTTAAATATCTTGCAAAAACAAGTCACTTTGCAATATGTGCCCATTAACAGTGTCCTACCTATTCCTAGATATCCCCTCTTGTATGGGCTGCAGCAGCTCCTCAGGTTGCTATAGCTACAGACCTGTTTGATCTCATGATAGGCTGCCAGCGCTGGTTGCTATAGCTACAGACCCGGCTTCTACTGCAGCCTTTAACTACAGTATTAGCATTTTTACCAATAGTAAAGGGGCACTCAATACATTGATTAGCTTTAAGCATGTAGGCAAAGGTAAATAAAGATTACCAAATATATTGCTGTTCAGATTTTGCTTTCTTTCTGGAGTTGCAGCCGTTATGCCCCGCTTATGTACACAAGCTTCTCTAGTTAACAGCCACCACTCTCTGCTCTTAAAGGCTCTCACAGTGGTCAGAATGGCAACACTCCCTGCTCAGTTTCTTATCTGAAAGAAGGGAGCTTGTTTATTGTTCTTACCCACGGACTTTAACTTTTCATAGCCCTGTAACCTGCTGCCCAGCTAGACCCCTCCATCACCAAATGTCCTTCAAACAGGCTCAACTAGGAATAGCAGAGCTGAAATGTCAACCAATGCTGTAGAACCACCGACAGTCTGAACAGGAAGTGGGAGCCTGAAGCTGTAGAACCACTCACAGCCTGATGAAGTAACACCATAAAGCTATAGAACTGCCCACAACCTAAAGGAAGGGGAGCGAAACGTAAACCCAAG
>JAODAL010061958.1:0-20020 GCA_025379985.1 Phyllomedusa bahiana | reverse complement strand
ATTTCCCTCCTCTTCTCTGGGGTGGTACGTGATCAATAATCTGAAAGCGTAATTGAGAAATGCGATGTTGGAAGTTATGGAAGTGGGCCGGTATGGGTAAAAGTGTATTTTGGCATCTAATCGTGGACTTGTGTTTGGAAAGACGTCCTTCATTCGCTGTGTGGTTTCACCCACGTATGCCAACCCACATGGGCATTTGAGCAAATAAATAACGTAATTGGAATCACAAGTGAAGAACCCAAGGATTTTATAACGTTTGCCTGTACGAGGATGGGTGAAATATTCTCCCTTAGTGACTGCTGAACAATGAGTACAGTGCAGACAGGGGTATGTGCCCGTCTTCGGTTAAGACAGTGTTGTTTGAATGGATCCCATGGGTGTCGAACCTATGTCGTCTCTCACTAGAGCATCACGTAAATTGCGTTCTCTTTTGAAGCACTGAAGTGGTGGTTCTGTGAATTCTTCAATACTGGGAAATGCCCATTGTAAGACAGGCCAATGTTTCTTAACAACGTTAGTGACTTTGTAACTCAATGGGTGATATTTCTGCACAAATGCCATGCGTGGGGTTTTCTTTTTTGTAAGACTAGTGTGTGAAGAGTCCTTCGCAAGATTATTCCGAATCTGAGAGAGAAGGTCTCGAGGGTAGCCCCTTTCCACAAATCTGTTTTCCATCTCAGAAAATCGTGTAAATTGAGTTGTGGAATCATCTACTATCCTACGAATTCTAGTGAATTGAGAAATAGGAAGAGATGTTTTGTAGCTGGAGGGTGGTTGCTGGAATAGTGCAGTAAGTTGTTGCGGTCAGTGGGCTTCCTGAACAAGTCAAAATGGAGTTCGCCCTTCTAATTTTTAAGAACAAGGGTATCCAAGAACTGTATTTGATAGTGATGTTGATTAAGAGTGAACTTAAGCTCAGGATAAATGGAATTGATTTGTTGGTGGAATTGCTCAAGAGTATCTGGACTACCTGTCCATATACAAAAAATGTCATCGATATATCTCAGCCATGTTATGGCACACGTCTGAAAAAAGGAGTAGGGATAGACATGTTCTTCCTCAAAAATCGCAATATAGATTTTGGCATATTAGACCCCATAGCGGTGCCTTGTATTTGAAGATAAAATTTATCCTCAAAGAGAAAAAAAGTTGTTATGCAGTACCAAAGGCAGTAACTCCATACAGAAAGATCTAGCCTGGGGATCAAAATGAGATAGTTCAAGGAACTGTTTGGTGGCTCGAAGACCTTTATCGTGAGTGATTGAAGTGTATAAGCTGCATACGTCAAATGTAGTCCGTATACCATCTGGAGGTACTGGTGGTAATGCTTTGATCTTGGAAAGGAAATCTGCAGTGTCCAGGACAAATGATGTAGTACTCTTAACTAAAGGTGTCCGGATCTTTTCCAGTACAATTGAAAGGGGAGAAAGTAGGGAGTCCGTGGATGCTACAATGGGTCTACCCGGGGGTTCCCTCAGGTTCTTATGGATCTTTGGCAATGTGTAGAATACAGGTAAAATAGGATAATGATTAGTAAGAAAAATAGCCATTTGATTATCAATGATGCCCAGTTGTAGATATTTTTGTATAGTATTCTGTATTTGAGTGTTGATAGTGTTTGTGAGATCCCTGTCCAATATCTTGTATGTATCATTTTTGGAAAGTTGGGAATAAATCTCAGAGACATAGTATTGGTGGTCCATCACTACCAGTGCTCCCCCTTTATCAGCAGGTTTAAAAACCAGGTCTTTATTACTTTTCAAAGAATCAATCGCTTTTCTTTCCTCAGGGGAGATATTAGTAGTGAATCTTAAGTTACCTCTATTCACTTGATCTATAAAATGATGTATATCACGATCTACAAGTGAGACATAGGTCTCGACTGAGTGAGAGGATCTAGGAGGATTAAATTGGCTCTTATTCCGAAGATTTAATTTAGACAATGCAAATATTGGCGTATCCGGTGTGCCCTCAGTAGAGGTCACCGAGTCCATTGTGGCGAAATATGATTTAAGGCGAATATTGCGATAAAATCGCTGTAGATCACCCTCCAAGATGAAATCGTCCAGATGTGTCGTGGGGCTAAAGGAGAGGCCTTTACTTAATACAGCCATCTGTATGGGATTCAATGAATGAGATGAAATGTTTATCACAAGGTGCGACTCACCTTCAATCTGGTCTGTATTTTCTTGGATCCTTGTTCGCCGTTTCCTGCCCCTTCTGGTGCGTTTTGGACTCGGCGACATGAATTGCCTTTCGGTTGACGACGTTTGTCTAAAAAACGGTCCCTTTGGCTTGTGCCCGAGGCGTTAGATCTCTCGCTGTCAGAACTAGAGGGGTTCTGACGATAGTACGTGCATTGTGGTCGTGTTTCTTGGGTCTCTCCACCGGTATACGCTTTTATTGCTATAGTCGTCAGTGTCCCTCAGGAATTCCTGTATAGTTTTCTCCACCCTAGATTTCAAGGGGGGACCAATCCTTTTTTGTGGGGGAACTTGTATTTTTTTTTCGATAGTGGTTTCCTTTCTCGGGTTCTAAAATTTCTTTGGAGGTTTGTCTTTTAGTAATAATCTGTATATCAAATGAGCATTTGTTTAGTATTGCCTCAAATTTTTTGGAAAATATATAGGTTGTCACTGAAGTGTTGGGTTTGTAGGTTACAACGTAGACCTCTTGGAATTCTTTTCACTTGATAGTATTCCGTTAGTGTGGCTGCATGAAGTTCATAGGAGGTTAGTTTACGTAACTCCTTTTCGTATTCCCTTGAACGCAGTTCAACGGCAGGAATCTGCAGAAATTGACGGGATGATGTCACATTAATTCTGTCAGGTTCAGTAGCTTTAAAAACAAGAAAAGTTTTGGAGAATTTAATATTTCCAATTTTGGTATTTTGTCCCCCATATAGGTGCAGCCCCCCTTAGCATAGGTGGTAGCCAAAAGAAGTGGGCCCCATTTCTTAAAAAAAAACTCAAATCCCCTTTTTCCTAACCATGTTTGAGCCACTTATTCCACCCCCCCTAATCCCCGCTGCCTCTTGGTTTGCCCCTGGTTTTTAGGTATTATTTTTGAAAATACTACTTGGGGTCCGCCTTTGTTTGGGCCTCAACCCATAAATCTTTTTTAAACCCTTTTAAAAGGCCCAGGGGGTTTTTTTTTGGTAAACTGTTTTTTTTCCCCCTTTTTTTTCCCCCCTTTTTTTATTTTTCCCACCTACATAGAACTTTGAGGGTTTTTTTTTTTGGGACAAGATGTACTTTCTAATGGTTTTATTCCCCATATACTATAGAATATACTGAAAAAAACCGAAAAAAAAATTCCAGTGGGACAAATTGTGATTTTTTTTTTTTTTTTCGCCATGTTTGGGGGGTTTTTGTTTTTTTACGGGTTCATTTTTTGGAAAAAATAATTGTTATTGTTTCTACAGGTTGGATGCATCGGCAATACCAAAACTGTAGGGTTTTCGTTATGTTTTGGTACCATAAAAAAATTTCCAAAAACATTTTTTTTTTTGAAATTTGCGCCACGGCCCCTTTTTTCCCCCCACCAATAAAATTTTTTGAAACAACCCCTAGGGGTCGTGGGGGGGCTTTTTTTGGGGTGGGTATTTTTTTTATCGTAGCGTTTGGAATGCATGAAATTTTTTTGATGTTATTATTCCATTTTTTGGGGTGACGTTAAAAAATGACAAAAAAACGCTTTTTTTTGGGTTTGGAAATTTTTTTTTTTACGGTGTTCAGCTTTTTACGGGATAAATGATGTTATATTTTTTAGATAGGACTTTTTTGGGAGGGCGATCCCCCAAAAATGTGAAACTTTTTTTTTATTTTAATTATTTTATTTTAAATGGGGAAAGGGGGGTGTTTGACTTTTAATACTTTTTTTTTTTTGTCTTTAAAAACTTTATTTTTTTTTTTTTTTTTTTGTAAATTTGTCCCCTGTGGGCTTGCCCCATAGGGGGTGGGAATGTTAATAAAAACCTAATGATTGCATAGGCAATGCATTGGGTTTTCACGATGGCGGTTTCCCCACTTCTTTTCTGCGGCGGAAGTGGGGGAAAAAACCGGCGGGTAAGTGACGGGAGCTTCCCAAGGCTCCCCACCTCCATGCCCAAGGTCGTCGGACGTTTTGCGGGGGGGGGGGGGGGACCGTAAAGATCGGTGCGCGGCATGCCGGGGGTTCTTCAGACGCCGCAGCTTTTTTTGGCGGGGTTTCTAAGGGGTTTAAACAGCGCCAGCGGACAGACCCACCCCCCGCGCTGTTACTCCCGGGGTGCCGGCGGCTGTGCCGGGGGTCGCGGAGCTTTTCCCCCCTGCAAAGCCCCTTGCGGCCCGGGGGATTTTATTTTCGCCAAAAAGCGTTAAAGGGGTTAAGAACACTCCACTACCCCTAATTTGTCTTGGTGACAATGTGCACTGAAAGTGGTTTCCCCCCAACCCCTATAGAAATCTATAAATCGTCCGTGTTTGTAAAAACTGGGGCCCCCCAGAAGACAATATACTTTTCGATGATCCCGTCTTTGTGACAGATTCCCCTGTTTTTCCCCCTAATAAGGGGTTTCCCCCAATAGTAGCTGCCCTGACTCCTATTCCCCCCCTTTCATGGGGCGGACGGGGTAGTAGCAGCATATTTCTCCCCACGGAAACATCCCCTTTCACCGCAGTCTTGTTTTTTTTGGGGGGCAAGTCCTTATTTCTTTCCTTGTACCCATCTTTCTTATTGTCACCAAGTTAGCTGCCTCATTTCTCTGAACCTTCATGCTACCATCTCCCTGTTTCTCCCCCAGTGGGGTCTTTCAGTGACCCACAGTTCCTTCCAATTGGCAATGTTTTCTCAGTGTTGAAAACTTGTCATTTAGACCAAGATCTGGGTTCAAAAAACGGCAGTGTTCCCACCGGGCTCACACGCTATGCACCCGAATGGCTTTTAAAAGATTTGCATACTTGTTTTCGGTGTGCATAAAAAGCATTGTCAATTATGGAGCAAATGTTATTGCAAATGTCAGAGAAATACAATCTAAACAGTTAATCTAATACAATATTCTCCTCAATCTTAAGTACCACACTTAAGACAAATACACACTTTAGACAGAAAACACTCTCAAAAGCTCACACACTTACTTTTTTACTTCATTTGTAAACCTTTCTACCACTCTGTTGCAATAGCTGCTGCAAATGAATCCTCTGGATACAAAAAAATAATTTTAAAAATATGACCCAGAAAACTCCATTAAGTCTTTTCTTTTCAGTCTTTTCTAAATGGAATAAACATCACAACTGTTTGCTAGAGAGGAAACAATAAATGTAGTTAATTTTTGCCAAAAAAATTATTCATACATGAAACCCTGGTATATGTAAAAAACAATCCAGTTGGTAATTTTATTTGGGATTCAAGTGTGCAATGCCAAAATAAAGTCAAAAGAACACTAGGGAGCACCACTACAGGTGTATAAGAGCAATAGCTGAACCTTATATCTAGATTTCAATTGAAATGTTATGTTTTGTGCAGTCCAGCAGAGAAATTTAAGATGTAATCATGGGACAACCACTTTAATGGAGGTGAATTAGTGGTCTGATTTGAGCCTCTGTTCCAGTGAAAGAATTTTAAACCTAAAGGGATTATCCGGGAGAAAATGATTACATAAACACTAATAAACAAAATTTATATTGAAAAAAAAAAAGATATCCATTTTTTTTCATGTTTTTTTTTTTATTTTGCCTCATTATTCATCTATCATAAGATCAGGACACTTCCTGGTTGTGGAAGGGTCAGTAGTTTTCTTGCAGTTATTTCCTACAAGTCACAAAATCCCTTGCAGTTACAATCTAGGACTTCTCTGCACCTGCCCCCTAATCATCCTAGCACTGTTCATTATCATTCTCAGACATTTACATCTTATGCCCCTGTATCTCTGCTCCAGTTCACTCCCTGGTTTCCTGCAGCAGGCTATGTGTAGTACCGTCACCAATCAGTTTGTAACATACTAAAAAGATATTCTTTCCTCATCCTATAATATATGTAATACATGTACAAATATATAGAATTTGGTTTATATATTTCTATGTATGTGCTGTACATCTCCCACTGCAGGTACACAGCTATCCCATCATTGTAACTGATTACTGTGGGGAATGTGGCATCACCCAGTTTCCTTTACATTGGATAGCCTATCTAGCATCCAAGAAAGGTGGGTGATGTCACATCCCCCACAGCAATCCATTTTTGATCATAGGAAAGCTGTACCTGCTGTAGGAAATGTGGCAACAGTGATGTCAGGGCAGCATCTCATGATGATTTACCCTGGCACTATTATATAAAGAGCAGTAGGCAGACTTTTTTCTTTCTTTTGTCCTAATGCACATTCAGCCAATAAAACAATGTAAGCCTCCAGCTCTGTATTTGAATGATTACATTCCTGTCAGCACCTCTGTTTACATAGTGACTGATGAATCAGTGTATGCATCCAACTCTTCTCTGCTCAGGTCACACCCGCTACAGTGTTTCTTAGCTGAGCCTGGCATCAAAACACACCTACTGAGTAATGACAAAATGTCCATTGAGGCCATGTGATCATTGGACGTCACATGGTTTGCAGGAAGTAGGAAGAAGGGGAGTAAAGGGCTCTCTGCCTGGTTATGCAGAGCAAAACAGGTAAATAATTTTTTTATCATTCACGTAGATTTTATTGAAATATAAAATTGCACATAACATATTACAAGTAAGAATAAAGTAAAGGGAACAACTGAGTCCCAACATATGCTAGAGCAAAAATCACAAACATGCGGATTTCCGCACTAACAGGATAAATGCAGCGTCAATGAACATCCTAGTCGTGTCACAGAGTTCAAACCAGGAAAGGAAATCTGCGAATAGAACCAAATAGAATACAATACCATCTCACTATAGTTTAGACAATCTGATCAATGGCGCTTCAGCACCCATTCTGACACATAGGGTACACAGAAAGACCATTGACACATACACAAAATAAAAAGACATGACACCATATTCACAGGAAAGAGAGGGGGGAAGGAGAAAGAAAGAGAAAAGAATGCACGATCTATCCCAGATTTGTGGCAGAAACCCAGCATCATTACGTAGGGCATAAATGGCCATAACGGACGGTGACCAATCGGTCCAGGGGAATTACCTCAGAAGTAGTCTGACCTAGCAGAAGCTAAGAAACTACCTCAGCAGGAGATAGAAAAATACATCTGGGAAGTCTTGAACTTGGCCCAGTAGAACCAAGTTCGGCGACATGCAAGAATCTGGTCAGGGGTGTGGGAGATCAGCTCCTCCATTCTCTGCAAGGAATCAATCTCCGCATACCATTCCTCCAACGAGGGGAAGATTGAAGATTTCCATTTTCGTGGTAGAATGGACTTGGCCAAAACAGGTAAATAATTTTTAATGAGTATCAATTATAAGGTTCAATATAATTAAGTTGTGAGCCCTATAACAAATAAAAAGATAGTCCCATTAACATTACACACTTAACATAACTCATACTTGCCAACTTTTGAAAGTGTCTATCAGGGAGATTCGAAGCTGCGGCCCTGCATGTGCTGCTCCAAAAATTAGCATAGACCACACCCACTTTATACCAAGTCACACACCCTTCACAAAAGGTCATGCTCACTACACTCAACTTTGTAATGGCTCTGGAAGAAAGCTAATTGAGGGGTTTGGCATCACCGAGCTTTCATGGACATTGCACAGCCTTTTCAGACTCCAGGAGAGCTGGGAGATACCGCTAAACTGTGCCTGAACCTAAACCATTACACTACTGCCTATATTTCCACCATACAGTGATTATATAGTGGTAGATACCAGGGTACACAGGCTCTGCAGACTGCATAATACCTCTGTACAGTGACCATATAGTGGTAGATACCAGTGTACACAGGCTCTGCAGGTTGTATATTACCCCCAGGAGACAGGGAACAATGGGACAACTGCTGCGGTCTGTCTCTAGCCCCCTGAGACTGCTGGAAACAGACTGCAGGAGACAGGAAGCAACTGGAAACTGCAGCCTGTCTCCTACCTGCTGTGGCCTGTCTTTGGCGGTTGCAGGAGACAGGCTTCAAGGAGCAGGAGACAACTCCTGTTGCCTGTCTTCTGCAACAGAAGGAAGGATGGCAGGAGCCTGAAGAAGCCTAGCAGGATGGGCGCAGGCTGGGAGCGGGTGAATACTGTTACTTACCCGACCTCCCAGGCGATGCACACTTGCCAAAAGGTTGTGTATGCTGCACAACTAGACTTTTATAGTCTAGCTGCAGGAGGCCATCCCTACTATCAGTGGTGCCAGAGCAGCATCATGTTACGCTACTCCGGTGCAGATTTTCCTAAAGAATGCCCAATTCCAGAGGAGCAGGAGAAGACCCCCATTTGCGAGAGAGTTGGTAAGTATGACAGTTGCAGAGCCTGTGTACATATGGTAACTGTATGGTGGTGACCATACTGAAAAGGGACAATAACACAGGATAACAAAACGTTACCGTATTTGGGTAACATCACTATACTGTGAAAAGATAATACCACTAAACATAACTGAAAAACAATACCAGTTACTGAATAATTTCTCCTTAAATACAACACAATATAAATGTCAAAAACAACAGGTATACATTTAATTGGGCTGTCAGTTTCCCATAATGTTGTTACTCAGCTTTCCCAGACTCCAGAATATCAGTATGTCTTGTTTTGCAGTAGTAATAGTGATATTGTTCACTAGGCAAGCCGGTCATTGATGCAAAATCACTGATGCAATATCCATGAAGTGCAATTCCATAAAGTGTAACTTCAGAATGAATACCAGAATTGAAACCAGAAATGAACCAGGAATAACCTTAAGGTAAACACTAAGTTAGTCTGCTTTATAGTTATACCACCCCCCCAATATGCACCTCTATGCCACTATCATCACTACCTCCCTATTCCTCAAACTCCTTGTCTATCCTCACACACCCACACTGGGCAATGACTTCCATATCTCCCCATCTATTCTCCCCTCACACCTGACCACTACTCTTCACCTCTTTCACAGCATTAAAACCTTTCTCACAAAACCTACACAACCCCCCTTTGCTCTATCCCACACACACCTTCTCACACTCTCCCTGCTTTTCCTCGTGGCCGGGGACATATCTCCCAATCCCCGCTATACCTTTTCCCATGTCTGGAGCTCTCTGGAATCCTTCCTTGGACTAACAGAAACCTGGCTGGCACTTTCTGACACAACTTCCCCTCCGCCTATCTCTATTCCTGCAGTTTCCCTGCATCCCACCTCTACACCTGCTCATCACTATTCCCCCCTAACTTCCTTCTCTACTGTCACTCAGGACAAGCTCTCCACTCTACTGTCCAAATCCAACCTCACTACCTGTAATCTTGACCCACTGCCATCCCACCTCATCCTTGACGTTAGCGCTGTTATCATCCCAGCCCTCGCCCATCTCTTCAACTTATCATTAACCTCTGGCACTTTTCCTTCCTCCTTTAAACATGCGGCCATCACACCCATCCTTAAGAAACCATCTCTTGACTACTCTTGTCTGTCCAACTATCACCCCATCTCACTGCTTCCATTCGCCTCTAAACTCCTCGAACAACATGTCTATCTTCAATTCTCCTCTCATCTCTCCACCAACTCTCTCCTTGACCCACTGCAATCAGGCTTCCGACCCCACCACTTTACAGAAGCCGCCCTAACCAAAGTCACCAACGACCTAGCAACTGCCAAAGCCTCACACCAGTGCTTCTCCTCCTAGACCTGTCCTCTGTCTTTGACACTGTTGACCACTCACTCCTCCTACAAATCCTCTCCTCCCTCGGCATCATGGACTTGGCCCTTTCCGGGAAAATTCCTCGTACCCATGATTGGACATTCCCCTCTCATCACGCCCCCCACCCCCTCCTCTCGTCCTTTCTCTGTTGGTGTCCCCCGGGGGGTCTGTCCGGGCCCCACTACTTTTTTTTCTATCTACACCTTTTGGTCTGGGTAACAAATAGCATCGCATGGCTTTCCAGAAAACCACGTAGCTATGATACCCAACCACATTCCACCCAATATTACCTCTATATTTCCCCCCCCGGGACCCCCCTGACTGTCTTTTCGTCCATATCCTCCTTCTTCTTTCACGTCCCCCAAAAGCAAACGGGGAAAAAAAATGAATTCTCTTTTCCCACCCTCCCCCCCCCCCCCCCCCCTGATTTCTCATCCAGTCAATGAAACATTGTGCCATGCTTAAATGCAGAGGGGGGCTTGGGTTTTGGTCTTCATAATTTTTTTTTTAGTAAAACCACGCATATGACTGCCGCCGCCTTAGAATCCTTCATTATAAAAATTTCCCCGGCCGCTTTTAAAGGGGCAAAAGACCAAAAAAACTGAACAGGGGGAAAGTACCCTATAAAAGTCAGGCAGGGAAAAACTGGAAAAAAACAAGCTGGGGGCTCAGGTGGCAACATCAGTAGGCCACAGAGTGGCACAATGACAGAGTGTGGAGGTCACGGCAGCAGCCACAGCAGCAGCATGAGGTCAGACAGTGGCACAATGGAGGTGGCAAAAACAGGTGGCAAAAAACAGGAGTAGGTGGCAAAAACAGGAGTAAGTGGCAAAACAGGAGTAGGCCACAGAGTGGCACAATGACACAGTGTGTAGGTCACGGCAGCAGCCACAGCAGCAGCATGAGGGCATACCGTGGCACAATGACACAGTGTGTAGGTCACGGCAGCAGCCACAGCAGCAGCTTGAGGTCAGACAGTGGCACAATGACATTCTGGAGGTGGCAAAACAGTAGTAGGCCACAGAGTGGCACAATGACAGAGAGTGGAGGTGATGGCAGCAGCAGCATGAGGTCAGAGAGTGGCACAATGACAGAGTGTGTAGGTCACGGCAGCAGTCACAGCAGCAGCATGAGGTCAGACAGTGGCACAATGACATTCTGAAGGTAGCAAAAACAGGAGTAGGCCACAGAGTGGCACAATAACACAGTGTGTAGGTCACGGCAGCAGCCACAGCAGCAGCATGAGGTCAGACAGTGGCACAATGACAGAGTGTGTAGGTCACGGCAGCAGCCACAGCAGCAGCATGAGGTCAGACAGTGGCACAATGACAGAGTGTGTAGATCACGGCAGCAGCCACAGCAGCAGCATGAGGTCAGACAGTGGCACAATGACATTCTGGAGGTGGCAAAACAGTAGTAGGCCACAGAGTGGCACAATGACAGAGAGTGGAGGTGACGGAAGCAGCAGCATGAGGTCAGAGAGTGGCTCAATGACAAAGTGTGTAGGTCACGGCAGCAGCCACAGCAGCAGCATGAGGTCAGACAGTGGCACAATGACATTCTGGTGGGGGAAAAAACAGTAGTAGGCCACAGAGTGGCACAATGACAGAGAGTGGAGGTGACGGCAGCAGCAGCATGAGGTCAGAAAGTGGCACAATGACACAGTGTGGATGTCACGGCACCAGCAGCAGCAGCATGAGGTCAGAGAGTGGCACAATGACAGAGAGTGGAGGTGGGTGGCACTACCAGTCCCTGGTAAAGATGGTGGTAGGCAGATGGAGAAACTGGCAGCAGATGTGTGACATCAGACGGGTGGCGGCATCAGAATAGTGGCTGAGGCAGGTAGTTATAATCCAGACTTATTTCTCAAAGTTTTGGTGAGGCATCATGGGTGATGTAATCTGACGCCTAAGGCATTTGTGTCTGGAAATCCTGGCTGATCCACGCTTAATTCATCTTGACAAAGGTCAGTCGTTCCACATTTCCCAAGGACAAGCGGGTTCTCCTTGGGGTAACGATGGCCCCGCCGCACTGAACACCCGCTCTGATGCCACACATCCAGTTTGGCTGCCCAGTAGTCCAGCGGATCTTCTAACTGGGGTGGCAGAGTGCATCTGCAGAGGTGGTGGAGCCTTGACTGGCTGCAATGGCATACGTGCCATTGCCCGCTGCTGCAGCAGGGTGGACCACGACATCTAAGCCACAGTTCTCCCAGGCCACCAGATGGTGATGCTGCATGTGTTAACGCAGGGCCGTGGTGCCAACGTTAGCTCCCTGGCCACGCTTCACTTTCTGCCCACAGATTCTACATATACCCATATTCAGCTCCTCCGGTGTCTTAGCAAAGAACTGCCACACCGCCCAATAGCTGATTTTACCCCCAACGCTCCGCACTGAGTGACTGCTACCGCCGCTGCCTCGCTGAGCCCCTGTGCCGCTACTTTCTTGGACCTGCGAAGCGGGTTTTCTACCCCGTGGCCGCTTGGCTCCTGAAATCACACTACTGCTACCCTGCTGACTCAAGGCCACACAACCCACTTGCTGGCTGCGCCGCTGCCTGACACGCAAGCTGACGCCCTCTTCTCCTGACGATGATGAAGCCCTTGCTTCACCCGGCTCCCAAGTGCGGTCGGCTACATCATCATCGATTTGTGTTTCATCATCACTGCTGTCCTCATCACCGGTCTTGGTATGCAGAGGCTGACCCCTCACAACATGACCTCCCATGCCACTCTCCACATCTATACTTTGCCGCCTACTGCAAGAAGCAGGGGATATTGGCCCCATTTCTTCGCTGCCAAGTAGCTGCTGACTGTCCTCCTCAAATTGTTCATCCTCGCTGTATAGTGGCGCTGAGCCCAGACCACATAGTAGATCTCTGGCTGAGGGAACCGGATGGGACAGAGGCGGGTTGAGGACTGGTGAGGGCCGCTGACCCGCTCCCGGGCCATGCCAACTAAGGGTTGTGTCTGATGTTCCCACCAACTCTTGGCTGGCGTTGTCAGATGTCATCTGGGAGGAAGTGGATGACCTAGTCAACCAATCAAGAACCATTGGGTTGCTGAACAACACACGACCGCTAGATGACACCGGCAGTTCTGGCCTCACCGAATGACCCCTGCTGCGACGTCCCCTTTCTGTGCTGTGACCTGGACCTGCTCCAGGAATGTTTGTGCTTCTGCCACTCGCAGGTGAAGAGCCTACCACCTCTCTGTCTGACATACTGCTTGTTCTAAAATGTACAGGTGAAGATATCTGTATATGATAAATACACACCCTGTATTTAACTCCAACTGAACCCACTAACAAGCTTGGGTAACCCTTGGATATATATTAGGCTCCACAAATGGCCAGGAAAAATTTACTTGTATGTGCTGTTTAAAAACACTGTGTATTTTACTGAATATAAAACCACAAACAGGCTTAATTAACCTTCGGATATGAATTATGCTACAGAAATTCTTCTTTGGCGGTGTAAAACATTTCTTTTACTGAATACAACTGCAGAAAAATACTTAGTTAACCCTTGGATGTAAATTAAGCAAAAGAAATGTGCTGCCAACAAATACCAGCTTTGTAGCATGTAAAAACGGCATGTATTTTACAAAACACAACAACAGAAAAACTCGTAATTAACCGTCGGATATGAATTATGCTACAGGTAAAATTTCTTCTTTGGCGGTGAAAAAAAACGTTTCTTTTACTGAATACAACTGCAGTAAAATACTTAGTTAACCCTTTGATGTAACTTGCGCAAAAAAATCGTGCTGCCAACAATTACAAGCTTTGTAGCATGTTAAAACTGCATGTATTTTACGGAACACAACAAAAGAGAAACTCGTAATTAATCGTCTAATATGAATTCTGCTACAGACAAAATTTCTTCTTTGGAGGTGAAAAAAAACGTTTCTTTCACTGAATACAACTGCAGAAAAATTCTTAGTTAACCCTTGGATGTAAATTGCGCAAAAGAAATGTCCTGCCAACAATTACCAGTTTTGTAGCGTGTTAAAACGGCGTGTATTTCACGGAACACAATAACAGAAAAACTAGTAATTAACCTTTGAATACGAATTATGCTACAGGCAAAATTTCTTCTTTGGCGGTGCAAAACAACGTTTCTTTTACTAAGTACAACTGCATAAAAATACTTAGTTAACCCTTGGATGTAAATTGCGCAAAAGTGAAAAGTGCTGCCAAACCAATTACCAATTTTCTAGGTGTTAACAAATGGCGTTTATTTTAATGGAACACAACAAACAGAAACTGCAATTAACCTTCGGATATGAATTATGCTACAGGCAAAAATTTTCGTATTGGCGGTGAAAAACACTCGTTTCATTTACTAGAGTACAACTGCAGAAAAATACCTAAGTTAACACTTGGATGTAAACTGCGCAATGGAAATGTGTGCCAAAACAATTACTCAGCTTGTTGCGTGTTGTTAAAACTACGTGTATTTTTATGGATCAAACAACAGAAAAAACTTGCTCAATTAAACCTTCGGATATGAAATATGTACAGGCAAAAACTCTTCTTTGGCAGTGGAAAAACAATGTTTCTTTTACTAAGTACAACTGCAGAAAAATACTTAGTTAACCTTGCGATTGATAAATTGCGCTCATAATGAAATGTTGCTGACATACAATTACAGCTTTGTAGCGTGTTAAAACGGCGTGTATTTTACGGAACACAACAACAAGAAAATCATGTAATTAACTTCGATATTGAAATATACTACAGGCAAAATTTCTTCATGCGGTGAAAACATGTTTCTTTTACTAGTACAACTGCAGAAAAAAAATAATTAGTCTAACATTGGATGTAAGTTGCGCAAAAGAAATGTGTGCAAATAAATTACCAGCCTTTGTTGCATGTTAAAACGGCGTGTATTTTAACGGATACACAACAACAGAAAAACTCGTAATTACCATTGGGATACGAATTATTGCTATAGGCAAAAACTTATCTTTGGCAGTGAAAAACAAATGTTTTCTTTACTAAGTACAACTGCGAAAGATACTAAGTTAATCACTTGGAGTAAATGCGCAAAAAGAAATGTGCTGCCAACAATTACCAGTTTGTTGCGTGTTAAAACGGCGTGTATTGTACGGAAAACAATAACAACAGAGAAACATTGTAATTAACTTCGGATATGAATTATGCTAAGGCAAAATTCTTACTATGGCGGTGAAAAAAACAACGTTTCTTTTCTAAGTACAACTGCAGAAAATACTTGTTAACCCTGGATGTCAAATGCGCAAAAGAAAATGTGATGCCAACAATATACCAGCTTTGTAGAGTGTGAAACGGAGTGTATTTTACATAACCACTACAACAGTAAAACTTGTAATTAACTGCGGATATGAATTTGTTACAGGCCAAAATTTTCTTCTTTGGGGTGAAAACAAGTTTCTTTTATAAGTATAACTGCAGAAATTATACTTATTAACCTTAGATGTAAGTTGCGCAAAATAAAATGTGCCTGCCAAACCATTACCAGCTTTGATAGCGTGTTAAAAGGCGTAGCTATTTTACGGAACACAACAACAGAGGAAAACTTATAATTAACCTTTGGTATATGATTTCTAATGCTGCCATGCAATATTCGTTTTGGGGTGAAATACAATCGTTTTTTTACTAGGCACAACTGCAGAAAAAATTTTAGTCTAAACCATGGATGTAAATTGCGCAAAACGAAATGTGCTGCCACTCAATTACCATATTTGTAGCGTGTTTTAAATCGGCGTGTATTATTTACGGAACCATTAAGACAGAAAATAACATAATGACCTTTGAATATGAATTATGCTACAGGCAAATTTCTTTTTTGGCGGTGCAAAACAACGTTTCTTTATTTTTAAGTCAAATCTGCTTAAAAAACTTAATTAACCCTTGGATGTAAATTGCGCAAAAGAAATGTGCTGCCAAACAATTACCAGTTTTGTAGGTTGTTAAATGGCGTGTATTTTATGGAACACACAAACAGAAAAACTGCAATTAACCTTCGGATATGAATTAAGCTACAGGCAAAATTTCTTCTTGGCGGAGAAAAAAACGTTCTCATTTACTAGTACACTGCAGAAAAATACTTAGTTAACCCTTGGATGTAAATTGAGCAAAAGAAATGTGCTGCCAACAATTACAAGCTTTGTAGCGTGTTAAAACCGTGTATATTTTATGGAACACAACAACAGAAAAACTCGTTATTAACCTTCGGATATGAATTATGCTACTGCAATATTTCTTCTTTGGCAGTGAAAAAAGTTTCTTTTACTAAGTACAAACTGCAGGAAAAATAATTAGTTAACCTTGGATGTAAAGTGCGCAAATGAAATGTGCTGCCAACAAATTACCAGCTTTTGTAGCGTGTTTAAAACGGCGTGTATTTTACGGACACAACAACAAAGAAACATGTAATTAACTTCGGATATGATATTATACTACAGGGCAAAATTTCTTCTATGGCGGTGATAAAACAAGTTTTTTTACTAAGGTACAATGCAGAAAAATACTTAGTTACCATTGGATGTAAGTTGTGCAAAAGATATGTGCTGCCAACAATTACCTGCTTTGTAGCATTTTAAAAGGGTGTATTTTACGGAACACATCAACAGAAAAACTCGTATTAACCTTTGGATATGAATTATGCTAACCCCAGGGGGCAAAAAAAAAAAATTTCTTCATTAGCGGTGAAAAACAACGTTCTTTTACTAAGTACAACTGCAGAAAAATTCTTAGTTAACCCTTTGATGTAAATTGCGCAAAAGAAATGTTCTGCCAACAGTTACCAGCTTTGTAGCGTGTGAAAACGGAGTGTATTTTACATAACACAACAACAGAAAAACTTGTAATTAACCTGCGGATATGAATTATGCTACAGGCAATATTTCTTCTTTGGCGGTGAAAAAACAACGTTTCATTTACTAAGTACAACTGCAGAAAATTACTTAATTAACCCTTACGATGTAAGTTGCTGCAAAATAAATGTGATGCAACAAATACCAGTTTTGTAGGCGTGTTAAAATGGCGTGTATTTTCTGGGAAACAAAACAACAGGAAAACTTGCAATTAACCTTCAGATATGAATTATGCTACAGCATAAATTTCTTCTTTGGCGGTGAAAACAACGTTTAATTTTACTAAGTTACAACTGCAGAAAAATACTTTAGTTAACCGTAGATGTAAATTGAGCAAAAAGAAATGTGCTGCCAACAATTACAAGCTTTGTAGCGTGTTAAAACCGCGTATTTTTTATGGAAACACAACAAACAGAAAAAACTCGTTATTAACCTTCGGATATGAATTATGCTACTGCAAAATTTCTTCTTTGGCAGTGAAAAAAGTTTCTTTTACTAAGTACAACTGCTGAAAAATTCTTAGTTAACCCTTGGATGTAAATTGTGCAAATGAAATGTGCTGCCAACATATTACCAGCTTTGTAGCGTGTTAAAAACGGGTGTATTTTACGGAAAAAACAACAACGAAAAAACTTTTAATTATCCTTCGATATGAATTATGCTACAGCCAAAATTCTTCATTGGCGGTGGAAAAACAATGTTTCTTTTACTAAGTACAATGCAAAAAAACTTAGTTAACCCTTGCATGTAATTGATGCAAGAAATGTGCTGCAAACATTACAGCTTTCGTAGCGTGTTTAAAACGGCGTATATTTTACAGAAAACACAAACAGAAAAACTTGTATTTAACCTTCGGATATGAATTATGCTACAGCCAAAATTTCTTCTTTGGGCGGTGAAAAAACAATGTTTCTTTTATAAGTACAACTGCAAAAAATACCTTAGTTTAAACCCTTGGATGTAAATGTGCTGCCAACAATTACCAGCTTTGTAGGGTGTTTAAAACGGCGTATATTTTTAACAGACCAGAAACAGTAAAAACTTGTAATTAACTTTAGGATATGAAATTATGGCTACAGCAAAATTTCTTCTTTGGGTGAAAACAACGTTTCTTATACTAAGTACAACTGCAGAAAAAATACTTAGTTAACCCTTGGATGTAAACTGCACAAAGGGAAGTGCTGCAAAAAATTATCAGCTTTGTAGAGTGTTAAAACGGTGTGTATTTTACGGAAACACAATATCATGTACAATCTCTTAATTAGCCCTTCGGAATGAAATTATGCTAACAGGAAAAAATTTCTTCTTTGGCGGTGAAAAAACAACAATTTCTTTTACTAGTACAATACAGAAAATACTTAGTTAACCCTTGGATGTAAACTGCACAAAGAAATGTGCTGCCAAAAAATTACCAGACTTTGTAGAGTGTTTAAAACGGTGTGTATTTTACGGGAACACAAACAACACGTTAAAACTCGTAATTAACCATCGATTATGATTTATGATACAGCCAAAATTTCTACTTTGGCGGTGAAAAAGTACTTTTCTTTTACTAAGTACAACTGCTATAAAAAAAATATGTAATACTTGGATGTAAGTGCGCAAAAAGAAATTGTGCTGCCAAGAATTACCAGCTTTGTAGCGTGTTAAAACGGCGTGTATTTTACGGAACACATCATACAGGAAGAATTGTAATTAACCTTCGGATATGACTAATGCTTCATGCACTATTTCTTCTTTGTCGGTGAAAAACAACGTTTAGTTACTAAGTACAACTAAAGGAAATTACTGAGTTAACCAGTGGTGTCATTGTGCAAAAGAAGTGTTGCCAAACAATTTCCAGCTTTGGTAGCGTGTTTAAAAAGGCGTGTATTTTACGGGGAAACCAACAACAGAAAAACTAGTAATTAACCTTTGATAGAATTATGCTACAGGGCAAATTTCTTCTTTGGCGTGCAAAACAACGTTTCTTTTACTAAGTACAACTGCATAAAAATACTTAGTTAAAACCCTGGATCGTAAATTGCAGGCAAACAGAAATGTGCTGCGCCAAACAATTATCCCAGTTTTGTAGCGTGTTAAAATGGCGTGTATTATATGAAACAACAACAGAAAAAACTTTGCAATTAAAACCTTCGGAGTATGAATTATGCTACAGGCCAAAATTTCTTATTTGCGGTGAAAAACAAACGTTTCATTTATAAGTACAACTGAAAAAAAAAACAAAGTTAACCTTGGATTAAAATTGCGAAAAGGAAATGTGCTCCCAACTTTTCACTTTTTTGCGTGTTAACCGTGTATTTTAGGACCACAACAGAAAAACTTGAATTTAACCTTGGGTATGAAATGCTACGGGAAAAATTTCTTCGGGGGTGAAAAAAAGTTTTTTTTACAAAGTAAATGCAAAAAATACTTAGTTAACCCTTTGGTGAAATTGGAAAAAGGGAAAGTGCTGCCCCAATTTACAGCTTTGTAGCGTGTTTAACGGGGTTTTTTTAGGAAAAAAACAACAGAAAAACTGAATTAACCTTTTCCGGATATGGTTTATCTACGGGAAAAATTTTTTTTGGGGTGAAAAAAAATTTTTTAAATAAGTAAAACTAAAAAAATTAGTTCCCCTTGGATGTAATTGCGCAAAAAAATGTGCGCCAAAATTTACAGCTTTGTGCTTTTAAAAAGGGCGTGTATTTTACGGAAAAAAACAACAGAAAAACTTGAAATTAACTTCGTTTTGAATATGAAAAGGCAAAATTTTTTTTTTGGCGTGAAAAAACGTTTTTTTACAAAGACACTGCAAAAAATTTATTTAAACCCTTGGATGTAAATTGGCAAAAAAAGTTCTCCAAAAATTTACCAGTTTTGTAGGGGTTAAAGGGTTTTTTTAAAGGAACAAAAGAAAAAATTTGAAATTTAATTTTTTGAATTTTAAAGGGAAAAAATTTTCTTTGGCGGAAAAAAAATTTTTCTTTTATGTAAAAAATGCAGAAAAAATATTATTAACCCTTGGATGAAAATTTGCGCAAAAAAAAATTTTTCCCCAAACAATTACCGCTTTTAGGTGTTAAAACGGGTGATTTTACAAACACAACAACAGAAAAATTGAAATTAACCTTTGGGGTATGAATTACTACAGCCAAAATTTTTCTTTGGGGTGAAAAAACGTTTCTTTTCAAGACAACGCAAAAAAATTTATTTACCTTGGGATTAAAGGCCAAAAAAATGTGTGCCAAAAACAATTACCAGCTTTGTGCGGGTTAAAACGGGTTTATTTTCAAAACACAACAACAAAAAAAAATTGAATTTAAAACCTTGGGTATGAATTATGCCGGCAAAATTTCTTTTTGGGCGGGGGAAAAAGTTTTTTTTAAATAAGAAAAC